>JBBPNZ010000453.1:1677-19637 GCA_038091195.1 Phylloporus rhodoxanthus | reverse complement strand
CAGCCACTTTGGTTTGCATAGTCTGTCACAAAAAAGTATTTTGCATTCCCATGACTTACAAGCACTTGTAAGGCCCCAAGATGCCGCTGGCTTCCAATTCAGCTTCTAATTTGACCTGGAATTATTCCAAGGCAGTTAGAAGGCACTCAAAGGGGGTCAAAAGAGGTAAAATACAGTTCCCAGGGCCTAAATATGGCATCATGACCCTCTGTATGTTCATGTTTGTGACAAAATTTAGATTAAATCCCATTCCAATTGTCTCAGAATAAGTCTAAATATGGCAGTATTGGAAGGCAAGTTTGGACTTTTGCAACATCTCATGCCTAGAGTCTAGTGATGAATTAAGAGAGGTGAAGTGATCCAGTGTATTGAGTGATGTTTGGTAGGCCTCCAAAGCTGAGGGGTGGTTATTCTTTTCAGCATTCCAAACCCATTCCAGGGTTGCATTCAACAAAGCCAGTGAGACTGCTGGACTACATCTCTTCAATAGTTTATATGTTTGAAAGGCCTCATTCACTGAAGAAAGTGGTATATCAGGAGAATGAGATCTTTGAGAGGAGTTGGACAAAAGAAGAGTGGTTGTAGCTAGTTCAGTAGTATTAAATGCAAAATCACTGTGGTGGACTGGATATGTGTCCAATGCCTCTTTGAACAACTTGGATGCCCTACTCAGATCAGAGCAATTTTCCATTTTGTAATAGCATTTCAAAAGTGAGCTAGCAAGATTTTGGAGAAATAGCCCATGATACCAGTGACCTAGTGGAGAGAGCTCAAGACATTTTTCTTGAAGATCAATGCTCCTGTTGAGGTCAGTCAGATTGCCCTGCCTGTGGTAACATAGCACAATAGACTGTGCAAGATTGTTTAAAGCTGCATCATGCTCTGGATGTCCAAAAATGCAAAGATCAAGTCTTTTTCCATCCATTTCAATAGCTTTGTTTAGATCTGATATATCCCCCTGTACTTCATAATGGAATTGCAAGGATAATGCAAACTCTCCAAGAGCCTTTGAATGACCTGGATAATCTGATTGGCACAGATCAAGCCATCTCTCTTGCAATTGAATGAGTCTGCTGAGATTTTCATTGTTTTTATGGATGATGTAATGCCTCATTAAGGAGAGTGCAAGTTCCTCAAGGGCATCAACATATTCTGAATGACCAAATGGACAGAGATCAAGCCTGATCTGTTCAATCTCAATAGCTTTGTAAAGATCTGAGACAATGCCCTTTTGCTCATAACAGAACACAAAAGCAACTGCAAGATCTTTCAAAACTCCAGTATGGTCTTTATGACCCAGAGGACAAAGATCTAATGTTGCCAGATTCACTTCAACTTGTGTGGACACACAAGCCACATTTTTGAATCTATGTGTAAAGTTGTATAGCTTCCACTTGAAATCCCAGAGGACTGTTAAGCAGTCATGCCCATTTGGTAGGATCTATAGTACATGTTCAATCATAAGCAAATGAACTACAACATAGAACTCACCAGCACATCAGTTGTCCTGCATGAAATAGAGAGTGTTGCAGGACCAATAAAAAGTCCAGATACATTGCCTATCTCACTATCAGCATATGTAGCTAAAGAATTAAAGGACTTACATTGCCAGGTATTAAACTGGCTACAGTTGTAACCATCTGATCACCCAATGGCTCTTTGTACCATTCAGAACTGAGCTCCTCTGGAAGGATGTATATAGCAACTTCAATAACAGCAGAAGGAGGTGCTGCACTGTGTGATAGAAAGGATGAACACATACAGTTATAGACTGTGCAGTACCACTTACAATAGAAAGGGATGGTTCCATGTCACCATGAGGCCATCCTCTGATTGTTCTCCAGAACATGTTATCTTGGAGACATCACTGACAGCAACAGTGACATGGATGTCCTGTTTGGCAAGTTGGGATGACATGGTCAGATGATTAACTGCACAAAAAATAAGCATGGATGAGTATATGAGCTCAGTAAAAACCTACCTGTGACTTGAAAAGTAAGATCTTCTGGGTTTTTCCAATTCATTGCACAAAGACAGTCTTAGAGTGAAAGAGGACAGAGTATGAAGAGAGGTAATAGAAAGGAGGTCTGGGTATGAAACAGGGATCAGAAAGATGAGACAGATGGGTAGGTAACTTGGTTGAGTGGGATGGGGGTGTGACAAGGCAGCTAATCAATGATTTAGGTGCTGAGAAGGCAGAGGTGTTTGAAAGGGGGTGGCATGTGCAGATACCATGAGGCAATGGAAAAATCAGGGTAGACACGATCAAAGTATTGAAGGTGATGGCACAGATTTGCAGCTGGGCAAGTAGGCGGTAGAGCAAGGAGAGCAAATGGCAATTTGTAAATGGAGAGGCGAGGGAATGGAGAGCTATTGATTGGGCAGGGGATTAATGTGGTGTGACGAGTCAGGGAGATAGAGACGAGGTAGGCAAATAATTAGGGCACGGAAGACTATGAACAAGGTGAGATGGAAGTAGACAGAACAGGCGGCAAGATCGGATGAGCGAGGTTGAGACTTAGGGGACGAGACAGACGAGCAGAACGTAACACGCAGGGTGTAAAGACAACAGAGAGAAACTAGAAAGAAAACATCATATATTAACACTTGGGCGGAATTTATTTAACTCACAGGCAAAGCAGACCACGAGAGTAAGAAAACAGACGCGAAGTTGGAGAGCGGCAATAAATGCACGTGGAAATCCAAAGCAAGGAGACAGCAGACGAGAGCAGGGATGAAACAAGACTAGCACGAGTAGAAGCAATCTAATAAGAGATCGACACTATAATGAAATTTAAAGCAAAACTCACAGAGCAGAGCAAGACTACAGCAGTGAGAAAACAGGGGAGATTGAGGAGTGTTGAATGGGATAGGAAGTCAGCGGGAGGGAGCAGTGGGAAAAGGTAGGGGGTGGGAGTGTGAAGACTAGGGCGTGTAGAGGCGCGGGGATAGTGAAAGCCTGTGCGACAAGAGTTTGACAGAGAAGGAAGATATCCTACAGCTGCTATAGAAGGATAGGGAGCGCGAGCGGCGAGTCGCGACAGCATCGATAAGATCGATCAGGACATCGACGGAGAATGACAGTACGCACCGAGGTAAGTGAGACGATAGAAAATACAGCGCCTGAGTGCGAACGAAACTAGAAGCTAGGAAGATGCAGAGATCAGTGTCGACGTGGATATACAAAGCCGTGCAACGGGGCGCCGCGGCTGTGAACGTTTGAACGGCTGGAAGATCAAACGTGTAGGAAAAAGATGATTGATATATGAAATTGCAGCATAAATAGGACTACAACGGGTAACCTCCCGCCTTTTTAGACGACGATACGTCGACAAACATGTACACGATTTCAGAGTATCCCGTTCATCGCGTCGCAAGCGCAGCAAGTAGCGTATCCGTATCCACCTTGGCAGCTATCGCAGACACATCAGCCCCCGGATCAGCAAAACTCGCAGCGCACCCACCTTTCAACACCAACTTCACAAACAGCTGCGCCAAATGCGGTAGCTCCTCCTCAAGCCGCCTCATCCCCTCAGCTGACAACTTCCACAGCACCGCATCCCGCTCAACGACGACCCGCGCGTTCCGCGGGAGGCCCGAGAGCGCAGACAGCTCCCCCGCGAGGGTCCCCGACACCATGCTCTCCTCGATCACGGGCGTGTGCTCCGCAAACTTGTACGACGCGCGGAGGACGCCAGATTGGATGATGTACAGCCCGTTGGGCGGGTCGTCTTTTTCCCACAGGACGACGCCCGCGGGGAGCGCGACGTACTCAAAGTAGGGCGCAAGCAAGGAGAGGGAGCCTTGGTCGAGCGCGGCAAAGGACCCAAAGGCTTTGAGCAGCGTATTCAGCGGCTCTGCGGACACGTCGGCAGAGACCTCTGGAGGCACGGATTGAGCGTGGTGGTCACAGGCGGAAAACACGCTTACCACTTGCGATCATCCGCTCGCCCGCGTCTTTCAGCTGCAATCGCCGGGGCGACCCGACCAGTGGCTCATGAAAGTCGACGTCCACCTTTTGACGACCCGGGAGCACTAGAATCACATTTAATCAAGCGGGCGAGGGACACGTGTATCGGTGACTTACCAACCGGCGTTGTCTCCTGTTTCTGTGCCCTAAACCATGCGCGCAGGTATGCATTCTCCGTCCCTATCACATGGCTGCATGAGCACTACGCCCAATGGACGACACGGCGACTCACACTCCATCGCATCATTCAACGTCTCAAATAGCTCCACGTACGGCTGTTCCAACACACCCACGCTGCCCAACGCCTTGCCCACCTCGGCTCTCGAAATCCCGCAAAAGACGAGCACGACACCCTTGGCAGCCAACAGCCTCTGGACCCTCACAAACGCCTCCGCAGCGGACAAGTCGACGCCTGCCACGAGCGAAAAATCGACGACGGCAAAGCGGACGGGATGGGCGTGAAACACCAGGTCGTTGACGAGCGATCGGATGGTGTCCTCGACGTGCGCAATCGTGCCAAAGAAGAGAAAGCCTTGCAGTTGGATGATGCGCGTCTGTTTGGACACATCGCGAATGTATGTGCGGTGGGCTGCCGGCCGACGGACGGTGGAAACGGCGGTGTCTCCCGTGTAGCATGTGCGGATGCTCCGGCGCTGTGAGTTTTGAACGACAAAGAAGAAGCCTGGGCCAAGCCATGAGCCAGTGAGCGCCTATATTAACCCAGGGGTACCTACAACTGACGACGATGCCAAACAAGATGCCAATGACAAAGTCCCAAACGGTCATGGTAACCATGATGCTGATTATCGTGATATATTCCATCCTAACCACACGGAATATCACAAAAACAGACTTGGAGGACAGCAGCTGTACAATGCTCACCTGCTCACACGATGCCTCGTATCCCACAACGCCTCTTTCACAAGATCGATGCCGAGGACGAAAATCAACGCGCCAACGACCATGACAGCTATGTCAGGCGTTATAAAATGTTGGCAAAAGGGCACGTGCAAAAGACGTACGGATGTATGCGATTGGCCAAGTGCCGATGATCAACAGCAAAAAAGTGGCCACTGCAAGCATGAACCCGGCAACACGATTCCCTCCCCCCACGCGATAAAACCTATTCATGCGGCGATCAATTCAACGAGGTAAAGCAGGGCGTGAAATGACTGACAAGAGCGTATTGACATAGACCAGATAATTCGGCCTTGTGGCGTTGTCAGCACGTTCGGTCGCAGTACATGACGAGCAAGGGCGCACACAGTACCAAGAAATCCAGCCGCAAGGTTGGACACCCCGTGGGCAACAAGTTCCTTATCCGTATCGACGTCTTCATCCAATGATACAGCTGACCGATGCACGGAAGCACGTGCAATCCATCAGCAAGGTAACCGCGAGAACAAGAGGCTGGACACTTACCCAACGCGGGGACATTGAGCGGAGGATGTAATATATTGAAGAACAGCCTGTATCTCCCAATCATATCAGCGACACGCGAGATCAGAATGTGCTCCAAGTCTACGCACAATGCGAACTGCGTCGGCAGCGTTGTCCAGATAGGAGTCCACCGCACCGCACGCCAGTCTATAGACAATCAGCCATTCATCCCACGGTGCTCTGGAAGGAGATGGCACCCACCATAGTAAGTGTAAAAGGCATACCAGCCATCCGTTCCTCCAACCGCTTGCGCGGCTTCGAACAACCATCCGTCTCGTCGAAGCTCATCAAGATCAAGCCGGGCAGCCGCGACGACGATATAGAACACAAACGGTATGATCAAAAAATCTGTGATACTCAACAACGCAACTCGAAACGACACGGGAGAGACTCACAGATGGGGAACAAGAGTTGATGTTTCCATTTGGTGGTGATGACTCTGAGGAGCAACGCCAGGCCGAGCGGCAGGACCCACAACGTGAGCGCATGTGGATCCAGCACAAAGTATCGCACGACGTCCCAGGTCGGTGGATCGAGCACATCGGAGGGGAGGCATGTACTGACGGTGAGTCTATCCGTTTAGAGATGTGGTAAGACACATGATTGAAAGTGCAGCAGCGGCAATTAGGACCAGGGCAGTCCGGCTCGTCAAGCGAGAACTTACCCTGTCAGGATCAGAAATACCCCCACACCACCTATACACCTGTTGAATGGATCACGTCAGTCCGGTTGGCGCCATCGCGCGCCATCATGAGCGGGACTTACCCGACGAGAATATGTCTAGGGAAGAACCCGATAAGGACACCAAGGCGAAGGTATCCGAGCAAGAAGAACGTGAATCCTGAATATGGGGAAATGGTTAGTGCCTCGACATTAGAATCAAGAATCGCGATCATGTGCGCGAAGCATGTCCAGCTGATCTGGCATACCCCACAGAGAACCGCAGTGCTGCCCTTTCCCTTGCTACGAGTACCGCAATGGTAACTTACCAGTGAGCAAACTGGATAATGCAAATGCAACAAGTGTGGTTGCTACGACTTCCCGGTTCATGACATTCATCCCGGCCCAGTCATCGCCCATAATATCTCGCGCAATTGTCGACGCAAGGATATGAAAGAAGGGCTGTTCAGTAGGGTAAGTTTGTCATCCAAGTCGTACGAAACGAAAATAGGGGACAACGAGAAGAACCGAGTGAATAGTTCCGAAGGGAGATACAGAGGAAAAGTGGTACGTACCACTACCTCGATCATCATACTTCCATTCGCACCCGCAAAGTTGCTCCCACCAAATGTATAGACAAGCTGTGCAATGACCGTCCTAGATGAAGACATATTTTAAGTTTAGTCAAAAGAACTCTTGCCTCGTGCAGCGCCCGCGAAAGTGCTTGGCGAGCGGTGATGAAGAGATGGCCATGAAATGGAGTCCGCAAAGAGCTCACTCACGATACGAAAAACATGGACACGCCCACTCCTCCAAACTTGGCAAACAAGCCCGCAGCGGGGAAAATGATCATGCCATCTAATCAGATTGCGTGAGTGACGTCTAATGATCTAGAGCAGTTCTTCGGACGTCTAGATTTCCCCCGATCGCGTATGAACCCTGAATAACTTTACGCGACTCTAAACGGGGGACGATCCAGATCAAGCAATTTATAATGCAAACACGTACAAGAGACGCCATCCAAGATGTTGAGCAACGTGCCTAGAACAACGGCTGGAATTGCCCTGACGGCTTTTCTTGCTATATTTGGATCGAAAATGTATTGAAACGTTTCAGACGGCTTAGACAGGAACACGGTTGATCCATAGTCGCTTGGGATGACTGGTTTTGCATGATGCGCTTGCGTCTTCAGTGCGGCATGCGAAGGGTTGATGGCGTCTTGGTGTCGAATGGTGGCGCGATCGGCGGGTAACAACGGAGTTGTCTCATACGGTATTCGTTCCAACTGATCCTGACCAGAGTAAGCTTCACCCGACGCGGCAGGATGAGATCCGGCCAGGCGGCGCAGGACATCGGCAGCGACAGGCGCAAATTGACGTTCGTTGGTCAGCGTTACAGAGGTTTGGGAAGTCGGGTGGCCCGATGCACTGGCAGCTGAGAGCCCTGTTTGGGAGGTGACGAGTTCATCGCCGAGAGACTCTCTGCTTTTTTTGGCCTCCTGTTTTCGGGCGAGGAGGACGGAGAGAGCGGAGGGTGGGCTGAGCACGGGGCCAACGCCGCGAGGAGTGAACGCGCCTGAGCCGTGGATGGCGCTGGCGGAAGGACCTGTCGGACTGGAGTCGAATGTATAAGTGGATGCAGAAAGGGCCTCGTCGGCATCCATGTCTGTTTCGAAGACCGAGGAGAACCGGGGGCTACCTCTGTTTGTGTTATGGGAAGAAGGGGCGAATGAGGAGGGGAAATGTTGGAGGTATTTAAACGACGGATGCGGGACAGTTTTAGGGATGGTTTGGGGGGTACCATCTTGGATCGTATTGCTGGGAAAGATAAAAGAGTCACGGGATTGTGACGGAGAAGCTACAAACGTGGCACAGCAAAATGCAGATTGAGTCACGGCTAGCAAAGCAGTCAAGACACGCACGTTCGGAAGAAGGCTCGGCTGGGCCCAATTGGGTGGCGTGAGCAGTAGACAAAGAAGAAGACGGAGAGACAACCGAGGGCGGGAGGGAAAGGGGCGGTGGTGAACTCGCGAGGGGGAGACAGGGTATGACAGTATTCGAGATCTGGAGGGTGCTGGCACGTATATCGCCTTGCGAACGAGGCTGGGGCGAATTACGCGATATTGCGGAAACAAAGCTCATGGGCTGCAACAGACTGGAAGATGGGAGGTCTGACAAGAAGATGGGAGATGAAGAAAGACACATACCCAGCTCTGCGCAAGACAGACTCGTCTGGAGGGGGTGACGCGGTGGGATAATACATAGCCTCGTCGTCGTCATAGTGGTCCCGGCCGTGTTCAATGTCAAGAGCGGTGTTTTGCGCGTCGTGGCGCACGGCGTGGACGTTTTCTGTGATGGATAAGGGACGATAAGACATGGGAACGGTGGTGAGCAATACCGACGAAATGTCGATGAAAGACATTCCAAAACGGGAAATTTCTCGGCACCGACTGCGCCATATCACGTGCCATTAAGTAAACCTGTCTCCGACGACGTGCTCGACGACGACGACGATGTCGAACACGATTCTGCTGTGCGTACTTTGTTTTGCAGCTGTTGAATGCAGCTAACGGAAGATCTAGTTATCCGCTCTCCAATTTCACGTTCAGGTGGGTCGTCTCAGCGTGCAATGCTCGTCTACTCACCGTCTGTTAGTACCAAGGAAGCTCAGCCAGAAGAAGACCCTTCTGTCTCGGCGCGGCTGCAGCGTCTCCAAAACAACTATGAGGACTTTGGTATGCGCCGCACCGTGGAGGGCATCCTCGTCGTGCACGACCATGGCCACCCGCACATCCTCATGCTTCAGATTGCAAACGCGTTCTTTAAGCTGTATGCACTGTTTCACCTCTCAGGACAGTCGGGTTGAAGCTTTCGCAGCCCGGGCGACTACCTCAAACCCGGCGAGGATGACGTTGATGGTCTCAAACGCAGACTGGACGAGCGGCTAGCGCCACCCTCTGAGTCGAAGCAGTTCAACGCGTCACATGGCGTGGACAATGAATGGGAAATCGGAGACTGTCTTGCTCAGTGGTGGAGGCCCAATTTTGAGACGTTCATGGTGCGTGAGACGGATGATCCATGTTGCTCGATCCTCATGCGTTGCAGTACCCATTCGTTCCCGCGCATATCACCAAGCCCAAAGAGTGTAAGAAGCTCTTTTTGGTTCAGATGCCCGAGCGAAGTATGTTTTTACCACTGTCTTGTGACATTGACTGACATGCACTTGCAGAAGTGCTCGCGGTGCCCAAAAACATGAAGTTGCTTGCGATTCCTCTGTTTGAGTTGTACGACAATGCAGCCCGGTATGTAGCTCACAATTTTGGGCGCATGCAATGACCGATGAGTGATTTAGATATGGACCTCAGCTGTCTGCGATACCGCACTTGTTGTCGAGGTACAACTTTATCTACCAGTAATTAGTATTGTGTAGACCAATCGAGTAAGCACGCGGAATCAATGAGGCAGTCAACTGTGTGGCACGACGACCAGCAACAATGCCGCCCATTGACATCGTTCCAGTATCAAGCCCAGTCAACGTCAAGCTCCTGCTGATAGGAAATGCATCTGTTGGCAAGAGCAGTCTGCTCTTGCGGTTCTCTGATGAGGCATGGATACCCGAGGACGAGGCAACTGCGACGATTGGGGTAGACTTTCGGGTGAGTGAGCTGCAGCGCTGTACGCTCGACGCCTGCACGCTCGACGACAGGTCCACAAGATGCAAGTGAATGGCCGCAAAGTCAAGCTTAGTATATGGGTCAGTAGCCAGCCAGTCTATCGAAGACTACCAACTTTGTTGCAGGACACGGCAGGACAAGAACGGTTTCGGACCATCACCTCCTCATATTACCGTGGTGCACAGGGAATCATACTAGGTCAGTGCAGTACCCTTGGTCGACTACCGTTCTAATCGACAACAGTATACGACGTCGCCAACCGAGAGACGTTCGATGCTCTTCCCAAGTGGTTTACAGAAATCGACACCTACGTGTCCACCACTGTCCCCAAGATCATCGTCGGCAACAAGCTGGACAAGGTACGTCTCCTCGATTCGCACCACACGGCGTCTCAACGACGGCAGGAACACTCGCGGCAAGTCTCTACGGACGAAGCGGCTGCGTTTGCTGGCCGAAAAGACGCGTTGTTCCTCGAGGCGTCGGCCAAGACTGCCGTCGGCGTGCGGGAGGTGTTTGAGGACGTCGTAAAGAAGATACTGGACACGCCAGAGCTGTGGGCGCCGGTGACGCCCGACGTGACGAGGAAGGAGGGCATGCCGGGTACGATTGACCTTGGTGGAGGCGGGGAGGGTCCCGGTGGATGTTCGTGTTGATATACCCATGACGTAATCAGCAACACGTGTCTTGTCTACTCAAATTTGTCCGCTGCTTGTTTGTGCCCGCCATGGCCCCAATTCAACCACCGTCCTACTTGGACCGCGTCAACGACTTTGTCGCCGAAAACAGGCGCACGATCATCGTCGCAACCGCGGCGGTCCTCGTCGCTGCCGGCGCCGTCTACTACGCCGCATCCTCGAGGCCCGCACCCGCCAAGGGCAAGTCAAAGGACAAAAAGCCAAAGAAAAAGTCCGCAGACGGCCCCGTCATCGAGGAGGTCAAACCAATGGACGAAGGTATGTATCTGCTGCCTCCTCGCGCAGGCCTGACCTTGCTGTAGAAAATGCACCGCTGTCTGCCGAGCAGATAGCCGCCATGCCGTTCGAGGTACTTTTCTCCCGCCACTGCGCAACACGCACTTCACTCGTTTTCCCAGGAACGCGTAAAGCAGGCCGCGTCGCTCAAGACACGCGGTAACTCCCTCTACCAGGCACGCAAGTTCGAGGAGGCCATCGGCCTCTACACAAGAGCCATCCAGGTTTCCCCACGACCAGAACCCGTGTTTTACAGCAATCGGGCAGCATGTACGTCAGTGCCCATCTATCTCCCAAATGACTTCATCAATCTTCCCAGGTTACATGTACATGTCTCCTCCACAATACGAACGAGTCGTGGCAGATTGCGACGATGCTCTCCGTCAGGATCCGAATTACGTCAAGGCCCTCAACAGACGAGCAACTGCCCTCGAATCCTTGAATCGTTATGACGAGTCTTTGAGAGGTCTGTCTGGCCACAAGCTCTCTGGAGATGCTCTAAACTCCTTTTTTAGATTTCACCGCTGCGACAATTCTTGAAAAGTTCCAAAACGAGACAGCTGCACAATCAGTGGAGCGTGTGTTGAAAAAGCTTGCAACAGAAAAAGCACAGTCTATCCTATCTGTGGGGCAACCCATCTTCATCTCACGCCTGCCATTCTTACTGATTATTAGACCCGTGAACCCCGTTTGCCATCGCAAACGTTCATCTCGGCCTATTTCGCTGCTTTCCGGAAACGTCGGTTTTTGATCGTCTTATCCGACCCGTAAACTGACCAACACTATAGGACCGCTTCCTACACTTCCCGAGACCCCCTCCCAAGGTGATCAAACCCTCTTACTCTCTCTTGAAGCGCTCGAGGCAGCCGACTACCCACACGCACTCACCTTTGTCAACGAGGCTCTGAATCAGGGTATATCATGGGATATTGGACGCGCCGAAGCTCTTAATTTGAGAGGAACGTTCAAGTATGTCAATCACCCATAAATTTACATCGGTCTGCGTTTATGATCTTCTTGCAGATTCTTGACTGCAGATGTTGGCGGAGCCAAGGCAGACCTGCTGGAATCCCTCACCCTCAACCCTTCATTCACGCAATCATTGGTGAAACTTGCAAGTGTGCACATGGAGGAGGGTGACAATGCCCAAGCAATGAAGTGCTTTGATGATGCCATCAACATTAACGAAGACGATTCTGACGTTTATTACCACCGAGGGCAGGGTGCGTTTGTCTTTTCCTTACAATAGTTTCGATTGACACTGTCCAAGTGTTTTTCATTACCAATGACTTTTCATCCGCTGCAACCAACTACACAAAGTCATCCACACTTGACTCGACATTCGTTTTCTCACATATTCAACTCGCTGTTGCACAATACAAGCAAGGCAACCTTGCGAACAGTATGGCGACCTTCCGACGGACGATGACGTCATTCCCTTCAAGGGGGGAAGTCTGCAACTACTAGTACGTCTCGTGGTGGATGTGTTTTGAAAGTAGCTAACAGGCTTCACACTGTAGCGGTGAACTGTTGTTGGACCAACAGCGCTTCCAGGATGCAGTGGACAAGTTTGATAGAGCCATCGAGCTCGAAAAGGCCAAGTCAGTTTTTCTCCCTTTTGTCCGCTCTACGACGCTGAACCAGCGGTGTTAGCTCCCCTCCTAATCCATTACCCCTCGTCAACAAAGCGCTAGCAATTTTCCAATGGCGTCAAGACCTTCCAGCAGCAGAGGCACTGTGCCGTGAGGCTCTTGTTTTGGATCCTTCATGCGAGCCTGCTGTTGCCACACTTGCGCAACTTGCCCTCCAAAAAAGCGAGATTGAAGTGGCGATCACTTGGTTTGAGAAGCAGGTGCAGATGGCGAGGGGAGAGGCAGAGATCACTGCTGCCCTCACGTATCTTGAGGTGAGCTGACATGGTTGTTCTTGTTCGACTGTGGACTGATTCTGTCCGAGGCGAGTAAAGCACAGCTACAGTTTATTAGAAACTACCCTCAAATGGCGGAGCAGTTGTCCCAGATGGCACATGGGATGATATAGTTTCGATCAGTGCTAGTTGAGCGTGCGTGTAGGCCCATAGAAACGCAGTGTTGACGATCACAGATGAATCGATGACCGAGGACGTTGCATCATTCAATAAAGGTACATGCATATTGCTTTCCTTTCTATTTACGTCTTTTTCTATCTTTTCCCTTGATGTTTTCATTGTGCACACATTCGCTTCATTTCTGCGTCTCTCTGCGTCGTGTTTTGTTCAAATGACATGCTAGTATACGCATCTTTTTTATGGTCCAATACCATCACAAGCTCGCCACTCTTGCATATTCGTGCCCGACCGGTTTGTTTGAGGACCGGAGATCTACCGCCAGAGCCTCAGCGAGGTTTGCACCCACATCCTATAAGGGGTTGCCTTGGTCTCTCGTGACCGTTGTGTTATCGGAACATCGAGGAATGGGCCATACCTTGGACTCCCTGAAACACAAGGAATGGGCGCACTCGGTTCAAATCGTTGATTCTAATAGAAGCTAGGGCCCGACCGCACCCGGGGTCAGGTTCGAAAAGATGATGCCACAGCGTGACTATCAACCTGGGTGTTCGTGCTCGGGTCACTTGCGTCGCGCTATTGTAATGCCGGACGTGGTACCGCTCATGTACGCCCGCCAACGCCTTAAGCTGGGATGACGGTCGAGATCGACAGTGCATGGTACGGGTGCCATGGGGAAGAGTTTGATACGAAGCCTTTGGTTTCGACATCTCTTGGTCGCGTTTCTGATTTATGGGAAGTTGGGTGGAGACGTGGGCTTGGAGTAGCATACCGTCTCTCACTTTAGAACAGCGCGCAGATCCGGGTTTCCAGTGATCGTGTGGGTGCACATCAGCACGCTAAAGTTAAGTCTTGTACTAGTCTTGCATACTTATGTTTCAGCTTGTTGGGTGGATGCAGTGCGCATCGGACATACAATTAGCTTTTTCCCATACTCTCACAACCCTCCCACTCACTGCGCTCATCGCACCCCGTTCTACTGCTCTGTGGATCATCGTCCACACATCCCCGTATCTTCCTAGCTTTTGGTTCCGTTGCCGCTCAGGCGTTGTCTCGTCTATCATCTCTACCCTAGTGCGTTCTGTCATTCTCCAATTCCCGATCCTTGATCGATCTCTTATCGATGTTGTCGCCTTCCCACCTATCATTCTATGGCACCTCGTTAAAACATTCTTACAGGTCTTTTGATTGTTTTAACCCTGTGTATTCTCCGACGCGTCATCCGTTCTACTCTCCCCCGTTCCGCCCATCCATCTCCCTACGCTCATCAAGCTTCTTTCGTCCTCTCAGGTTTCAACCTCTGTTGTGTTCCCCTTCTCTTGCGCCCCCATCCCCTACCTTTTCCCACCGCACCCTTCTGCTAACTTCTAATCCCATTCAACGCTCCCCAATCTCGGTCGATCTCTTATCAAATCACTTCTACCCGTGCAAGTCTCATTTCCTCCCTGCTATTGTCTGATCTCTTCCTGCTCTCAATTGCCTCTTACACTGTATCACCCTCCATCCTCGTGTCTGTTTTCTTACTCTTGTGGTCAGCCTTGCTTGTGAGTATATCTATTCAGCCTTTGCTTTGATATCTTATATTCTCACTCTAGTCTCCCTTTGATCTTTGTTGCCTCCATACTTCACCTGCTACACTTCTACTTGTCTGTCTTGCCCCTCAAGCCTTCTCCCACTTGCCCCATCTTTGCCCATCCAATCTCACTGCCTGTCCCATCTACTTCTGCCTCTTGCCTTTGTGTGCATAGTCTCCTGTGCTCCAGATATTTCCCCACCTTGTCTTCATCTCCCTGGCTTATTCTCCTATATCAATCCTCCTGTTCAATTGACAGTTCTCCACTCCCTTGCCTCTGTTGCCACAGTGAAATTCCCTCTTTCCTACCTTGTTCCACCACCTACTCTCCCAGCTCCAACTCCTTATCCTCACTTTCAGTACTTCAATTGTGTCTAGTCTGAGCCTTGCATCACCCCACTGCACCTTCAAGTTTTCAGTGCCTCTGTCTTCTCAACATTACTATCCCATTCCACCAAAAAAGTTGTTTCAACATAGACTTCTTTGCATCTCATCTCATCCTACTCTCCAACACTTGTCTTTCTGCAATGAATTGGAAAGACCCTGAAGATATTACTTACCAAGTCACAGGTAGGGTTTTGCACACTGGCTCATGTGCTCTTCCATATTCAATTTTATGTAGTTGGTCAACTGACCACATCATCTCAACTTGTCAAACAGGACATCCATGTCACTGTTGCTGTTGGTGGTGTCTGTAAAATAACATGTCCTGGGGAACAATCAGAGGATGGCCTTGTGGTGACATGGAACCATCCCTTTCTCTTGTGAGTGCCAATGCATAGTTCATAACTGTATGTGTTCACTCATTTATCATAAAGTACAGCATCTCCCTCTGCTACTGTTGAAGTTGCTATATGCACTCTTCCAGAGGAGCTTACTTCTGAATGGGACAAAGAACCACTGGGTGGTCAGATGGTCATAACTATAGCTGGCTTATTGGAGTTTGGAAATACCTGGCAATGTAAGAGCCTTTTCTTTCCTTTAAATACATATGCTGACAGTGAGACAGGCAATGTACCTGGACTCTCTATTGGTCCTGCAACACTCTCTATTTCATGCAGGACAATTGTGCTTGTGAGTTCTATTTGGTAGTTAATTTCCATATGATTGAACATGTACTTAGATTCTACCAAATGAGCATAACTGCTTAACTGCTCTCAGTGAGGTTGATTGGAAGCTATGGAAGTATGCATGCAAATTAAAAAGTGTGGCTTGTGTGTCTACACTAGTTGAAGTGAATCTGGCAAGATTGGATCTTTGTCCTCTGGGCCATGAAGACCATACTGGCATTCTAAAAGATCTTGCCCTTGCTTTTGAGCTCAGTTATGATCAGCAGGGCAGTGTCTCAGATCTCAATAAAGCCATTGAGATCAAACAGATCAGGCTTGATCTCTGTCCATTGGATCATTCAGAACATGTTAATGCACTTAAGGAACTTGCATCCTCCTTATTAAGGCATTATTTCATCCAGAAGGACAGTGTAAAAGATCTCAACAGGCTCATAGAGTTGCAACAGAGATGTTTTGATCTGTGTTCATCAGATCATTCGGATCATTCCTATATTCTTGGAGAATTTGCAATATCCTTGAAAGAGCACTATAAGATACAGGGAAATATAGCAGACTTGGATAGGGCTATTGAAATACAACAAAAAACACTTGATCTTCATCCAGAAGGCCATCCATGCCATGATATAGCTTTGAACAATCTTGCAGTGTCTATACATACACGATATCAGCAACTGGGTGATCTGAATGACCTGGATAGATGCATTGATCTTGAAAAGAACTGTCTTAAGCTCTGTCCACCAGGCCATCGATATCATGGGCAATTTCTGCAAAATCATGCCCTTTATCTTTGGGAATGCTATAACAAGATGAAAAACTACTCTGATTTGAGTAAAGCAGCCAAGTTGTTCAAAGAGGCATTGGGAACCTATCCAGTCCACCACAGTCATTTTGCATTCAATGCTGCTCAACTAGCTGCAACTACTCTTCTTTTATCCAGCTTCTCTCAAGGCTCCCACTCTCCTGATTCACCAATTCCTTCAGTGGAGGATGCCTTTCAAACATATGGCCTATTGAAGAGGTGTAGCCCAGGAGTCTCACTGGATTTGTTGCAGGCAACTCTGAATTGGATTGGAGATGCTGAAAAGCATAACCACCCCTCAGCTTTGGAGGCTTATCAAACATCACTTCATACACTGGACCACTTCACCTCACTCAGCTCTTCACTGGTGTCTAGGCATGAGACAATGCAAGCAAGGGTAGCCAACTTAGCTAACAATGCATTCTCATGTGCCACAAGACATGGTGACTTCATGATGGCTGTTGAGCTCCTGGAGCGAGGGCGAGGAATCCTGTGGAATCAACTCGCTCGATTTGACATCTCTATTGCTGCGTTGGAGACTCGGGATAACCAAGGATGCGAACTAGGGAGGAAATTCACGCGATTGAGCACAGATCTCAGGAAACGTGCTGAAGAGAGTGGTGGCCAAGACACAGATCCATACTGGCGAGTGAAGGAGGAATGGCAGCGTGTAGTGGACAAGATTCGCAGTCTCGATGGGTTCTCACGATTCCTCCTACCACCGTGCTTTGACGACCTTCAGCGAGCGGCGGAATACGGACCTATCATCATTGTGAACGCAAGCGAATACAGCTGTGACGCTCTCATTGTCCTGTACGGTCGTGCACCCGTTCATGTGCCTATTTATTGCTCGTTCGATGATGTCGTCCAATTATGCACGCAGCTATCAAAATTGACCGAAGACTCCCATGCGTACGGACCGAACAGGGAGTTGTACGTCAAGGAGTTGTTGCGCGAGTTGTGGTCATCCGTGGTGGAACCAATTGCCTCCGTCTTGCAGAATGATATTCAGCTGCATCCGGGCTCACGCATCTGGTGGTGTCCGACGTCTAAATTCACCCTCTTACCCTTGCACGCTGCAGGTCCGCACCGAAAAGCCCAGAAGAACCTCATGGACATCTACATCTCTTCCTATGTTCCCTCTTTCTCGGCTCTCCTCCGTGCGCATGATCGTCTTCGTTTTCAGAGGGAGGCCCGCATCGCCTCTGGAACACCGAACGTGATTTCATTTGCGGCTGTCGGTCAAGCGCATCCCAGCGCAGACACTGGCTTGGGACAGCTCCCAGAGGTGGAGCATGAAATCCGGAGGATTCGCGAGCAAACAAACATCCCCGCAGACGTGAAATTCGAGACCATCACCGGTGCTGAGGCGTCCATCGGAGGCGCGGTGCAGGCATTTCGAGACCACCGCTGGGTGCACGTAGCGTGCCACGGCGCGCAGCACGCCGAAAAGCCATTCGACTCGTGGTTTGCGATGGGCGATGGCAAGCTGACGCTCATGCGCATCATCCAGGAACGCTACGCGAATTCCGAGTTTGCGTTTTTGTCTGCGTGTCATACGGCCAAGGGAGACGCGTCGACACCGGACGAGGTGCTCCATCTTGCGGCGGGGACGCAGTTTGCGGGGTTCAATGGGGTGATTGGGACGCTGTGGAGGGTGGACGATGCGGTCGCGCATCAGGTGGTCACTCGATTCTACAAGGAGATGTTCAAGCACCCCATCGTTGACTTCGAGCATGCGGCTGCGGCACTGAATGCTG
>JBBPNZ010000452.1:0-19646 GCA_038091195.1 Phylloporus rhodoxanthus | reverse complement strand
TTTCACCTAGTGCACTTTTCACGTTGATATTTGCGCATGCAATCCATCATTTGATATCTGCAACGACCCGTCTGGTCTGAAAGATGCCTTTTATGCATTTCCAAGGCGCCTGAACAGGTGCGCTGGCACCAGACTGCTTATTGGGTCGATCCAGTCGTAGGTCAAGACGCATTTTTATGCAGCCTTTACTTGCCTTGAGCAGCGATCGTCACACCCTTATCACACTGACTGACCCTTGCCGAAGCCATGCCGAGCGGTGCCAAATGCGGCACAAGTGTGATGGATGGACAAGTCGAGGACGGTGCGGTGAGTAAGGTGTACTAGTAATGATATATATATTAGGGTAAACTAGTAGGGAACGAGGATGGATGCCATGTCTCCAGCATAGACATCCAGCTCGCCTGGTGGACCTCGGCTCTGCGCGCTTGGATCGACCTGGCGCTCACTACTATCGTCGTCTAGACGTCCCTGGGTACTGTCGACGTCATTTGGTGCGGCCGCCGTTTCGCCGCCTGGGTTACCTCAGCTGGCTCCTCTGGAGCCTTTGGTGGCGAGTCTTCCTCCTCGCTCTACCCGTTTCTTGACGTGTTCTGGTACGATCCACAGCTTATTTGGCACATCCCTGGCGTCCTCATCACGTCCTCGCAGTCCCAACGCATCCGCTAAGTGGTCCGTCGGACCATCGCGGTCAGCTTGCCTTGTGCCGTGCTTGGTGAGTACTCTTCGACCAATCGCGATTCGCTCTGGCCATTCACTGACGCGTTCTGACCCATTTAACAGCTCAGTTTGACGTAGTTGACACTATCCCCAGCTCGCGATGCTGCCATTTCGACGCTAGAGCGCGTCTCGGTGACGTTCGTATGTCTGCCCTGCTCCCCCTTGCGCTCAGCGTGCGCGGTGTCGTTTCGTCGTTGTGGAGATTTTTCTGGTGGTTTGGGTGGTTCTGGTAGAGTTGGGTATGTCGTCGTCTGAAGTTTAGTGCCGGGCACGACGGGCGGCACCGGGGGAGCGAGCATGCATGCGAGGTGGGGTACTGGCGGACGGGGCGCGATTCGTAGTAATACCACCACGCGGTTCCGTGTATTGCCTCGCTCGAGCACAATGTGACTCGGCGTGCAGGATGGGCCATCGTACGTCGCGATGAGCTTCCGGGCCGGCGTGGAGGAGAATGTCGCCTGCCGGCCGTGGCATACAACCACAGACAATCAATGTTTATGCACGCGTTCAGCTCGCTCGGTGCCGTACCAGCGCACGATGGGTATCGAGGAGCCTCGATTCACCCTTGCACAAACGGAGCAGGATATTCGGGATTGTGACCGGCAGATTGGCTCGACAGGCCTCACAGATACCTAGAGGCGCTAGTCAGAGGCGTCTCTATGCACGACGCAGACGCACCGTCCGCTTCGCTTGCGAGGCGAGATCGCAAATGGATCCCGTTCGTCGACCGTGATTGTTTCGGCACTCATCATACCACCTGTGGACGTCCGCACCGACGAGGTTGAAGATGCACTCTAGCGGGTTGTGTCAATGCGCAGTTGGCTTGGGTAGTTAGTTTGAATCAGCGTTGGCAAGCTATCAGTAAAAGTAACAGGACAAGGTGTTAACAATGAAAAAAATAACGATGCGGTAAAATATAATACCCACTGCTTCCAGTCCCGTTCAAGAGTCTGCGAGAAAACTACCGGATAAAACGCCATCAAGGCACGTATGTAAAAGTTTGATCAAAATAAGTATACAGTTGGTACTTTGTTGTTGATGCTGATGACAAGCGTCAGCAAGGCGATTGAACGACATCATGTTGGTTGGACTAATTGATCATGCATAACCGGTAACCCTCCAAATTGCAAACACTTTCAGCACCATTTCCACAAACGTACAGATATATATCAAATCTGGCGAGATCAGCAAATGGGTCTTTGCTTTGGGTAGTGGTTGGTTGTGTCTGCGCCCGTTGTCTAGTCGAGGCATAAGTACCCATCATCTGCTTAGTAGAAAAATAAAATTTTTGCATAGTGCCAAACTGAGGGTAAGGGATATATGTTTGAGAGGAACTTTGAGGATAAGTTGTTCCAAAGTGCTTCTATGAGGGAGGACCATGACATGACTATAGGTTGAGGAGTTGTGGTGAGCTGAAGGAAAGGTAACACCACACACGTACTGCAATCACAACACAAGGAAACAGAGTCAATATATATGCCAAATACAGCAACGAGCTGGGGTTCAACGTTCAATGTTCAACTGCCTCTGGGCTTGTGCCCATCTGATGATACTCCATGTCAAAAAATGCTCCCATTTCACGCTGCAATCCCTCCATGAAATCCAATCACAATGGTGGCTCTTGTGCTGGAGCATGCAGTGTACATACTACATAGTAGGTATGTGCATGGCAGGAGTGAGGATGTGGGCGAAAGCCCCAGAGGGATTTCCAGCCCGACACATTGCGTACCCACCAGAAAGGAGCCTGCAACGCATGCAGCACAGCTCACCCCCACAGAAGGAGGAAGCTCCAAAGGCATGTGAACAACTAGTGGACACAGCGATGTGCGTTGGTTTGATGCCAGTGGATGCCAGTGGTGCATGTGTGGTTGGTATCAGTGGACGTGACTTGATAGTGAATGTGGTAGTTCAAGTGGACACACAATGATAGTGTGCGCTGAGCATGCCTCGCGAATGGCAGCACGTATCAACGCACGTGCGAGAACCAGTGAGTGTACGCTCACTGGCGGTTGGTGGCGTTCAGCTAGTTGAAAAAACTTGGAACGTACCAATGGGTGTCAATGCCATGCGCGTCAACATGAGAGAGTGGGTTGACAAGCGGGCGCACTGGTGAGAGGCACCTGCGAAGTGGAGGGCCCAGAGTGCCGATGCGACGTGTGTCGACAAGAGTGGGACAGCGAGCTGGCAAGAGGGCGTCCATATGGTTGGAGACCAGTGAGTACGTCATGGCGAGCGCCGAGTGCGACCTGCAAAAAAGGAGAGTGCATGAGGCGCTCAATGCAAGGCTGCCAGCTCAGTGGCACAACAAGACCGCCGCACCGCCACCCAGCTACTCTAGGAAATCACGTGCCACGACAAACCATCAGCCCAGCAAATCTAAAGAGAAACTCTCACTCCCTACAAATCTGAAGAGAATCTCATGGATATCTGTCTCTTCATCTGCACCTTCTTTCTCCTCTCTCTTTGTTCCCATGAACATTTGGGTTCCTGGATGAAACTCATAGTACATCTAGAAAAATGAGCATGATTTCATCTGAAGCTTGGCCAGCTGCCAGAGGTGCAACACAAAATCTGCAGGATTCGTAACCAGACCAGCATGTTGCAGATGTCAAATCAGTGGCCATCACTGGCAATATGACACCTCCTCTCTTCCATTCAAGTCTGAAGTTCTTTACTTATTCCTACTTGTTCCTGATGTTGAAAGAAAAACTACAGCTCTTGCAAGATTTTTGGTCCACCGTTTGGGGGGATGACTCCATCTTCCTACAGTGGTCTGTCTGTTCATCCAGGCAAAAACTTCGCTTCTTTCAGTACCTTGACTTTGGTAAGCATCACCAGGCAGTGCAATACTTGTATAGTGGTACACCCCCCAAAATTGTTGTGTTCAGGGAGTACCATACAGCCTTGATTGAGTTTGAAAAAGAGGACATGCAGTACACTACAGGGGCCTGCATCATTGGACAGCCTGGAATCAGTGAGAAGAGGTGTATATGAGTGACGATAGATCTCTAATCATGGACCTCAGGGAAATCCACATTTATTGCATATGCTGTTGTTGAACTGCTTTGTAAGAGGCAGCCCATTGCTATATAAGTCTGCTTGGGCGACATTATCAGATATCTTTTGTTTACCCCCCAGAGCATAACCATTCACTACCATGGAGAAGAGAAGCCATTGGAACATCATGACTGAATCTGGGCATTCTGTAACTCCATAATAAATTTCCCAACTCCTATAGCTGCCTTCATGGATGCTGTGAATACTGGCACTTGGATCATCCAGGTGACTTCGCCTACTGAGCATCACTGGAAGGTATGGACAAAACAAAAGGAAGTTTTGATGTACATTATGGATGTTCCTCCTATTGAAGTGGTTGAGGATCTCATGTAAGTTGTGTTTGTCATTGCTGTACAGTTATCTGAATTGCATTCTTAGCTTTATCTTAGGGAAAAATGTGAAATGCATGACAACTCTTATGTATGAGTAAATGAGGCCCTGTTTCCCACCTTGTACTACAGTTCCTCAACAGACCTAAGTGCGAGAACTAGCATGCAACAAATGTCACTTCAGCTATTGACAAGGCTGTTAAAAACTCTTGAATTGTCCTTAACACCATCACTAGTCACAGTGACTTTTTGGTCTTAGGGTTGTCCATGGTCTTTTTTGTCAGACCCAAGTCAAGAGAAGCCCATAAAAGTCCTTTCATATACGTTCCTATTCCTTGGCTCAACAACTGGGTCATTGAAGGACTTCAATGCCAGCAGAAAGCTGCAAAGGCTGATTTATTTCATATTTTCAATGGCCATTCCCACTCCCATTTGGCTGCAGGTTGGCTGTTTAAGCAAACAGTACCTCACTTCCTATCGCAGGAAACAACACTCACCATGAATTGGTCCAACAGTGAAGTAGAGATTCTCTGACTTCCCATTCGTAAGGCCTACATGGCCAATATCAATTTCAGATACTGCTCTCACTTTTACTGATGCCCTTTTTCCTATAACTTCACTGGGATTGATGGGGTGATCATCATCAAAGACTGTCTTTATGTTGTTCAGGTGACAATACAACCAAACCACAGTCTCCCTGATGAGGGCCTCAAATGATTGTGGAAGATGGTACCAAAATCAAAAAGGGACTTGGAGTGGAGGTTTGTGTGGGTTGGGTTTCACAAGGACCAGGCCAGATCTGTTTCGAAAGGATATGCTGGTGAGATCAAGATTAAGAAAGGTGTGTGTGTGCCAGTTGGTTGGCTTGTTATCCCCTTGAAACTCTATGGTTTCAAATTCTTGGTGAGTAGTGAGCTTGATTGTAAGAGTTGACTAATGATGTACCTCATATGTACCACTGACAACACTGACACGACAATGATGTCGACATGTGGGCAGCCATGCCCACCCCAAGACCAGGACATGATGGCAACAATGATGCAGCATTGTCAATGGTGTCTGGGCCATCAACATCATCATGACAACGTCGTCGTCAACGGGTGGGTGGCCATGATGATGACTGTGTCAACATGACGGCCCAGCACCAAAAATGATAATGGCGACATGTTGTTGTTGACTGGTGGGCGCCACTAGCAACACGACAATGAAATGACGACCCAGCGCCATCAATGGCTCAGTGCCACTCACAACACGACGATGACATCATCATCAACATGTGGGCAACCACGCCATCACTAGGATCAGGATGTGATGACAATGATGATGCAGCGTGTCGTCGATGGCCAGATGCTGTCAACAACACTATGTCATTGTCATTAATGTGTGGGCAACCATGATGACGACCATCCCAACATGATGACCCAATGCCAAAGACGAGAGGGGAGGGCAAGGCGAGGTAAGGATGACGATATGATGACCATGTGTTATCATTGTGGGAAAAGGGTGAGGGAGGGGTGAGATGAGGTGAAGGCGAAGGGGATGACATCAGATGAGGGAACGGGCGAGGTGACTCAGGCGAGGGCACAATGTAATGTGACGATGACAATGCCAGCGTAACGTGCATGATGTCATGTCGACGTCATCGTTGCGACATGACAGAGGGTGGGGTGTTTCGGAATTGAAGATCTGAATGGCAAAGAGACAAAGGAAATAAACCTAAGTAGGAACTACTCACTTAGTAATGAACATTTGACAGTAGTCAAGGTCTTGCTAGTTTTTGATCTCTAGCAGTGAGAATGAAAGGTGGGTGGAATTCATTAGAGGGGAATACTAATGAGAGTCCCCTCTTATATACTATGTATTTAGCTATTGTTTGTACATATGTACTATAATCCAAATAGAGAGAACAATAGTAGACTATCAGCCAATGGTGTAAAGAGAGCTTATCTATTGTATTACAAACAATAAAGCTTATCGTCCAATGGCAAAACATGAGCAGTGTACATCAGTCAGTATGACAAAAGAATATGACAAACAGCTGATGGATCAATGTCATATGTGATGACTAAAGATAAGATCATATGACATTTTCAATACTCCTCCTCACTGTTTATGTTGGGAATAGTGTAAGTATAAGGGTGTTGCGTCCTTCTAGGAATTTTATCTTTCCTAAATTCTTTGTGAAGATGTCTGTGAATTGTGAATTGGTAGGAACATAGAAAAGTTCAACTTTACCAGATTCTACAGCTTTGCAAATATAATGTTGTGGAATATGGACATGTTTAGTCTGTCCTTCTTGTGCTGGATTTGATGCAAGAAATATTTGTTACAATTTATCTTCTCTTTCATCACCTTGTTCTTTTCCTCTTCTCTTCGCACTTCAACAACTGGTGGGGTGACTGCCATTACTCCCATTCAGCCTTTCTTCTGATCACTGGACCTATCTCTTTTACCTTGATTCATCTACCATGTATAATTCCTTCCTCTTTCGATCCTCCTAATGCCGTTCTCTCTCATGACGGCTAACACTACCCATGTTCCATGACATTCTATGAAGTTCCTTTCCTTTCTTGCTCTGATTTCCTTTCTCGATTCCTTGGTCCATGTGCAGGGTAGGACATGTATAAATACCTTGCTCGATCCTCATGTACTGTAATCTTGATCTGCACAATACTAGCGTACTGTCAAGTCCCATCCTTGCGACACTTCGTCGAAACCCTTAGTCTTTGTCTCACTTAAGGAAACCCCTTGACTGATCCTTTGTCATCACTGAGTTCTTGTCTCGTTCAAGGAAACCCCTTGACTGATCCTCGTCCTCCTTCGTTCCTGCCTCTTGAGTTGGTCTCTTCGTGAGTATCACTCAAGTCAGTGTAAGCCTTAGGAGTAAGAGTCTATTGTGTATGCTACACATAACAATATTACACCTTGATTATCTATGCATAAAGGAATGTGTGTCATTGGAAGTTTAATCTTTCTGAAGAGGTCACAAATCCATTGGATTTGTTTGGCACATTCAGTCATTCCACAATATTCAGCTTCAGTTGATGAAAGCCTTACTCTTCGTTGTCTCTGGGACAACCAGGATACAATTCCATTTGCTAGAAATATAGCATAACTAGTAGTTGATCGAGATGTTTCAACATCTCCAGCCTAATCAGTATCAGAATAGGCAATTATTCTGGAAAGATTTCTGGTAGCACTATATGTGATACTTAGATTTTGTGAATGAGATAGATAATGAACTATCTGCATTGCATTGCGGTAATGTTCTTCCAATGGATTGGAAGAGAATTGTGACATTTTGATAACTGCATAGGCTATGTCTGATCTGGTTCCAAGCATGATGTAAAGCAAGGATCTGATAACGGATTGATAATCGCTATAAAGTTTAGCATTTACATCTCCAGTTTTAGGATGAGGTGAATATCCTGTGGGTAAAGGAACACTAGTTTCCTTATAGTTCTCTTGGTCAAATCGCTTAACAACTTTGTTAACGTATTTTGATTGTTCAAGGGTTAAAGATTGTTTCTTTCGATCTCTTGTGATTTGCATACCAAGATATTCTTTTGCTTCTCCTAAATCATGGGATTCCCATTTCTTCATAAACTTCTTTTTGTGATTGAGGATTTGACTTCTATTACTGCCCATGAATAAAGCATTGTCAACATAAATGATGAGAAGAATAATGTCCTTGCCAATAAACTTTACATATACTCCTGAGTCAGAAGTACATCTCTTGAATCCAAGGTTGACAAGTGACTTGTGCAACTGCTTATTCCATTGCAGTACAGCTTGTTTTAAGCCATAAATGGCTTTTCGTAATCGACAGACCTTGTATTCCTGGCCCTTTATTATGAAACCTTCTAGTTGAACCATATATAGTTCTTCGTCTAGCTCGCCAAATAGAAAGGCAGTTTTAACATCTAGTGCTTCAATCTCCCAGTCATGGAGAGCAGCTAGAGCAAGCATTAGACGAATGGTTTCAAACCAAGTAACAGGTGAAAAGGTTTCTTCGTAATCTATTCCAAATATCTGTGTGAAGCCTTTTGCAATGAATCTGGCTTTTATATGATTTCCAGGATGAATGGCAAATACCCATCTCCCTTTGATGGGTATATGACCATCTGGTAGATCAACAAGATCCCATACCTTTCTATCCAATAAGGATTTTATTTCATTCTCCATAGCTTTGTTCCAGTCCTTTTGATTGTCTGAAGAAAGTTTGATAACATCTCAGTATTGTTTCAGAACAATACGATCAACTGAATCAACAGCTTGGGATAAGTGTGAACGATACCATGCATTACTATACATGTTATTCATATCTCTTTCATTTGTTGGAGTTGATTGTCTCTGATTAGTGGACATATCCATTAAATCAGGAGTTTCCTCTTCCTGTATAGTATTTCGTCCTCTGATTATATCTCATTCAATTTGAGCAGGTGGTCTTTGACCATAAACATTATCAGGAATATATCTGGGTTGAGGAACCCGATTAGATCTGTGTTGTTCTGTAAGTTTCCAAAAAGTCATTCTCTTATCTCGTAATGAATGATAGTGATAAGGTTGTGCTCTAAATTCCACTAATAGATCTCTAGTATCCTGTCTTGGTGGAAATCAATTCTTTTTGGTTTGATCAGGAACTAACCATTCGTCATCATCATTGATTGATGTAAGTGGAGAATCTGAGATAAGTTTTTGCTTATGTTGATGTAGATCATCTTTTGTTGCTTGATGACCTGTATCAGGACGATCTCTTTTCACACTTGGTTTAGGTGGAGAAGGATAGAAAGGAGAGGATTCTGATGAATGATCAGAAAATAAAGGTGAAAGAGGTCTACAGTAGATGGAATAGAGGAAGATGATGGAGGTGACCAAGCATTAGGTTCATTTCTTGGTAAAGGTATCTGTATCTCAACTTCTCGGTTGGGTGGTTTGGATCTTGGGATTTCAGATTCATGATCCAATAAATCATCATTCTGTATTGAAATAGGGGCAGGTCCATCTTCTTGACTTTTGGAACAATGTGGAAAATAGTTTTCATCAAATGTAGCATTAGTAGAAATCACAACTCGATGCTTAGCTTTGGACCAAAAGTGCTATCCTTTTGTATTGGGTTCATATCCAATGAATATCATTTCCTCAGATTTGGGAGACAGTTTGTCTGGCTGTTGTTCTGGAGGAATGAAGACATAGGCACGGGATCCGAATACTTGGAAGTAAGAGGCATCTGATTTCTTGCCATCTCTTTTGAATATTTCAATGGGAGTTTTCCAATCATGATGACGCATGGGTTGTCTGTTGTAAATATGCACTGATGTCTCCATAGCATCTTACCAGAATGCTTTGAGCAAGCAGGCATGGTGGCACATGGCTTCTGCTTTCTCCAAAATGGTGCGATTAAATCTCTCTGCTCGTCCATTCTGTTATGGCATGTGAGGAACAGAAGTCTGATGAGTCACTCCTTTGGTAGTAAAGAACAATTGAAACTCATGACTCATGTATTCTCCCCCTGGTCCAAATGGGCAGAGGTCAGGGTGTGACCAGTAAAGGTCTCAGCCCAGGCAACCATGTCATGAAAGTGACAGAGAGCATCAGACTTGGCCCACAAGAATGATACAAGAGCATATCCAGTATGGTCATCAATGAAAGTAAGAACATACCGAGCCTGAGAGCACGGTTCAGTAGGCATAGGACTAATAAGGTCAGTATGCACAAGGGCAAGTGGGCATGAAGCCCACTTCTCAGAACCTAAAAAAGAATGATCTGGCATCTTCCCAACAGCACATCCTTTACAGGATGTGAGGTCAGAAGGAATGGTAAGTGTTGGAACACTGGAAAGTGTAGTGCATGCATGTTGCAAAGCATTATGAGAGGTGTGACCAAAACGTTGATGCCACAAATGATAAGACTTGTTATCCACAAGAGAGGTTACAGTCCCAAGCATTGGAGTAATCAAAGACGACTGAAACCAATGGAGACTATTAGTAGGAGATAGGGCAGACGCCCGGATCACCTCACATCCTCTCTTGTCCCAAATACTAGACCCAGTATTTGTGATCTCGCAGCGAAAGCCACGGTACATCAATGCTGTAATAGAAAGTAAGCGATTGGTTGCTTTGGGAGTGTACCATACATCTTCTAATGAAACAGTTATTACCGGTAAAGGTCCATTGATCTGCTGTAATAATATGATTCTAGGACCATACATATCAACTGTAGCTCCATTTGCAACAGAAGCGATTCGTTTGCCTGTTCCAAGATGAACAAAGTCATCTAAGAATGGAGTTAGATGATCAGTACATCCGCTGTCGATCATCCAATGAGTTTTTGCAAACTCATACTTATCAGGCTGTGGTGGAAGACCACCAACATAGTAGCAAAGGAATTGATTGCTCTCTTCATCAAAGAAGGTCTCCTTGTCATCATCTACTGGTATAGATAATGATCCACTATTCCATAAAGGTGCAAAACCTTCATGTGAAGTATAAGTAACTGGAATATCCGGAACTGCACCAAATCTCAGCGAAGGCTGGTATGAAGAAGAAAAATCTTCGGTTTGAGTATATGGAATAGGAGGAGATGGAAAAACAGTTGAATGATTTGAGAAATGACTTGTACCTGAAATCAAACCTCCAAGTGAAATGACAACTTTTTTATTCTTTTTCTTATTTTTCTCCTTTCTCTGCATCTCAACTCTAGTAGGGGTTGGAGTTTGTTCTCGATCGATTATGATTGGCTCATCTCTTCTCTGAGAAGATCCTACAGCTCCTTGCAAATTCTCAGATATTTGTGGAGGAGCAGCAGGGAAAGGGAGAACTTGGACAGGGAAATCCCATTCCAATATCCTGCATGCATGATTCCCAAGTATCAGTACTTGTGCCTTCAATTGTCTTCTCATAGTCCTCAACTGACATGTACTAGTCATAGTCAATTGGATCAACCGAGTCATAATAGTACGCTGACGTCGCTTCATTAAGTGTAAGATCAGCAGTTTTCTCGGTGATCATTTCATGAATAAAACCTTGTTCTCCTTCGATCATATTAGCACCGCCTTGTTTGGGTGCCTTGCCTTTTCCTTTCTTGTCCTTCTGTAACATGAAGCCTGCACGGTTCTGCTCTTTCTTTTGGAAAGCGGGAGGTCTCTTTTGGAATTTGGGGTGAAAGCCACCAGATCCAGAAGGTCGATTTTGAGTATAACCTCCCTGAGGACGCCATTTATTGTAAGTAGGTGGTCCTTTTCGGATCACATTTGTCCAATTAGCAGAAGGGTTACATACTTCTTCCGTTGTCTCTATATTTGAAACGTGGGATACAAGAGATTAGCGTGAACTCTGCATATACATTTTAGCCAGAATCTTTGCGGTGATCATATCCACCGTAAAGTTTGCAACTTCTGTGGTCAACGCCACAGTAGAGCAAAAGCTGTACATGTCGGAAGGAAGACATTCCAAAAGGAACATTATGTGAAAGGAATCTGGGAGATTAAGTCCAGCAGTATTCATCTGATCAAAGAGGGAGGTCAGACGATTAATGTCATCACTAGCCGTTTTACAACTAATTGTTACTCTTTGGGCTGGGTGAAATAGGTGGAACTGGCCAGCTAGGCCACGAGATCCAAACAAGCCGAAAAGCTTGTCTCAAAGGGCTTTGCTGAGAGATGGTTTCGCAATCGCATCAGCATAAGTATAAGTAATGTGATGAACATGGGAATTATTGATCATATTGGCTAGAATGCTGGTGATACGTTTATCAATAGTTACCCATTTGTCTTGATTGCCTTGTGCTGTACCAGCATAAGTGATGGTATTGTCGACGATTCCCCAAAGGGAGAGAGACTCAAGAACAGATTGAACACAAATTTTCCAGATTGAATAATTCAAGGGTCTAATGAGGATAGGAACGCAGCCAAGAATAGTGTTGTCAATCTTGAAGTCGGTTAGAGTAGTGAGGTTAGCCATTTAGAGAAATAGGATAGTGTCTGCAAATCCAATTTCAGCAAACAGATCAAAGTAACTTTGAGATAGAAGATTAAATGGTGTTAAACCCGTGTTGATCCTCAGGATTTGTGTGAGTTGTTTGGAATGACGCTTGCGCATTTTCTGATTAGGTCCAAGGAGTTTTGAATCCCAGTATTTTCGTCTGTCATCTTTAGTCTTTGGCCTAGGAGGTGACGAATGAAAAATAAACACATTTGGATGGTCTCCTTCTATTATTTCATAATGAAGGGAGTAAAAGTAATGCAGATTGGTTAATTGTAAGTCAGGTTTTCCCTGTTTTCTTGCATATACTAACACTTGATCTCCGCATGAATGATATGGGATATCTAAAGTATTGTTGCCATTCCAAGTGTTATAATCAAGAAATGTATGAAAAGGAGAAGGATAATCTCGATTGTACACAGCATTGTCATGAAAAGATCCTAAAGGCCAAAGAGGATGAACAGAGGTAGAAGCGAAAATACTAAGTATGTCTTTTAACTCAGCGATTATTTTCGCCTTGCTTTGCAGCTCTTCATTTTCTTCTGGAGTAAGTTCCGGCGAGAGATGCATAAACGACATCTTCTTGAGGAGTACCTGCAGCATCCTTGATCAGCTTCTGTATAACTCTAGATCTCTGGTAAATATCCGGAGATATCCTCTTCAAATCATTGTCCATGTCCATGTCAAAAAGGAAATTCCACATTTGAACATCTATGTATACCGTGAAGAGCGGCGAGTTCTTCAACCGTCATCCCTTGCACTTCTGCAGCGGCTTGTCCTCATGTCCACAGTAATGCTCCATGTTCGATCTCAATCCAGTTCTACTGGAGCAGGTGTTACGCGTAGCGTATACAATGGACGAGGCTCCTAACTTGCTACTCGAGTGATACTCACGAAGAGACCAACTCAAGAGACGGCAAGGGACGTAGGAGAACGAGAATTCAGTCAAGGGGTTTCCTTGAGCGAAGACAAGTGACTAATGACGAGGATCGGTCAAGGGGTTTCCTTGAGCGAGACGAGGACTAAGAGTTCGACTGAAAGTCGCAAGGATGGACTTGATAATACGCTAGTATTGCGCAGTTCAAGACTGAAGTTCATGGGATACAAACAAGGTATTTATACGTGTCTACCTTGCGCACGGACCAAGGAAGCGAGAAAGGAAACTAGAACTAGAAAGGAAAAGAACAGAGAAGAATGTTGTGGAACATGGGTAAAGTTAGCCGTCGTGAGAGTGAATGGTCGGAAGATCGGAAGAGAGGGAAGTCTCACACGGTAGTCGGATAAGTCTGAAAGAGATAGGTCTGGTGATCAAAAGAAAAGCGGAGTATAAGTAAAAGTGATCGCCTCTCCAGTTGGAACGGTGAGAAGAGAAGAGGATCAAGACGAGACGATGAAAGAGAAGAGAAATCGTAACAGCAGGTAGTAGTTTGGCACCTTAGATTTATATAAATAGAGATTGACGTAAGATGGAGGAAAGAGGTCGCGTCGAAAGATCTCCCAGTCTTGGTTGTGAATGATAAAGTTATGAGTTTCCTCATAAGTTGCCGAAGGGAAAGCCCAACTGGCAGCCTCATAGGCCTGACCTATAGTTTCTCCACAGTAGCGTAAGCTACTAACAGGATAGGGTGCTCCAGATTCAGTGATTTGAATCTGGAATGGCATTACCATTCATGGGGAGCATACTACTTGAGGTAGCTCCAGATGCATCTGCATCAGTGGATAGTAGGGTTTCATCCATATGGTTTGAAGCCGACAGGGAGCGACTTCGACATTGACCAGAAGAATCGGTTGATACATGAGTGGACGTAGGAGAGGAGTGCTATGATATTGCGCTAAAGAAGAGATCATACCCTCGGTTTGGACGTGGAGATAAAATGGTTCCTCATCTTTCAAATAGAGGATTGCCTTGCAAAGGCAGCTGTGATCCTAAGGGTAGGTCAAAACCCACTCGCCTGTCCTCATTATGGTCCATTCCATGTGTTCATCCTCATGACAATGAGAGATGTCAGCCTGAGCGCCAAATGCAATCATTTCAACCATGTTGGCTCGGCGTGGGACTGGATAGACGATCTGGGGAGTGGAAAGTTCATTGAAACAGAACTCCACTAGATCTTGAAGTAGGAGATGCAGCAGTTCTGGAAGAAGATGTGGCCATTCTGGAGTTTGATTCTCTTTGTTGGAATGGGAAGTCGATGGGACTTGCGACAGGAACAGGGATACGGACATTGTTTTGATGAGTTTCATAGAGAGGAGAATTGTTGTCTTGTTGGTTTTCAATAGTAGAAGCTGACTCAGGTAAACCGTAAATGGTGGGAGAAGATGGTGGAGTAGATCAGATGACGGTAAAGATACTAAAAGGACGGTTCTGATGATCAGCTAAACTGTCATCAACTCCTTGTCGTAAGATATCTCTCTCATCATGATGGTGGATTTCTCCTCACTCAATACTGCCTTGACAGACAAGACAAGGGATCTGACAGGGAACTCCTGGAGGAACAATTTGTCTGTCAACAATTGGTTGTGGACGTGTCTCATGAATAACGTGGTACCTTGGAGGATCAGGATCAATCTCTTCTTGAGATTCTTCTTGAGGAGGGGATGGGGTTGTTTGAGGCAACACGGGTTCTAGACCAGGTACTGGAGTTGAGGAACTACTTACTGACAATGATGGCTGTCGCACATCAGAGGATAATGTTATCGTCAGTAGGTGTTTCCAAGTTAAATCCTCGAAACCAAAAATTATGACAACTTTCTTGACTTCGTGTTGGAGAATGGAAAAACTGTTTTCAAAAGCGAAGAGGAATAACTCGGTAGTTAGCTCAACTCAATGAGCTACCTGAAGCCCCTCATACAATCACATGAGTAGCATGACAACTTTCATAATGTCTAGTAACCACCAACATTCATCATACGAGACAGTGGGAGGCATAGTGATATCAAAGACAAACTCCACTTTGTCTAGGCGGGGCTCATAACCTTTCAGAATTGAAGATCCGAATGGCAAAGGGACAAAGGAAATAAACCTAAGTGGGAACTACTCACTTAGTAATGAACATTTGACGGTAGTCCAGGTCTTGCTAGTTTTTGATCTCTAGCAGTGAGAATGAAAGGTGGGTGGAATTCATTAGAGGGGAATACTAATGAGAGTCCCCTCTTATATACTGTTTAGCTATTGTTTGTACATATGTACTATAATCCAAATAGAGAGAACAATAGTAGACTATCAGCCAATGGCGTAAAGAGAGCTTATCTATTGTATTACAAACAATAAAGTTTATCATCCAATGGCAAAACATGAGCAGTGTACATCAGTCAGCATGACAAAAGAATATGACAAACAGCTGACAGATCAATGTCATACATATGTGATGACTAAAGATAAGATCATATGACATTTTCAATAGGGTGGGGAAAAGAGGTGCAAATGGCACACAACACCATGGGGGCAAGGGTGAAAGCGAAGAGGGCGAACAGTGGGGATGATGACTACAACAATGACAATGTGACAACTATGCTATCGCAGTTATCACGCTGTCATCATTGTCATTATCAGACAAGATGATGGAGGGAGGGCAAGGCAAGGTGAGCACGATGAGGATGACAACATGATGACTGCACATTGTCATTGTTGTTGTTGTTGTCATGAGATGAACAAGGTGAGGTGAAGGCGAGGCGATGAGCAGACAAGGCTTTGGCTACAGTACATGGGTACCCATGCTACTATGGGTACGGGTTGAGCATGGGTCTCAAAAAGGCAACCCGTACCCATACCCACTGGTACCCTTACCCACGACCCATGCAGGTTGCCCATACCCTTGATAAGCCCTATTCACATTTGATCTTTTATAGTAGTATTGCACTCTTATATAGTTCTCTCTTTGATCCTCCATACTGTAGATTCATTTGGCCTATAAAACCCTGTACTTTACAGTTTTGAATGAAGCCCCATCATCTCTCTCTCATCCATTCCTGGGTCTGTGGCTGTGCATTGCCAGACTCCGTGTCAAGACTCAAGCTAACCCATTGACTTCAACAACCCTACCACCAGACCCTTGGGGTGACCCAACTCGCATCACCACACTAAATCTACTCTTTACACTGCCCCCATCCTGCCACCTCTCTGTCTTGCCTAGCCATTGACGACCCTGTGACCGATTACCACGGTGTGCTAATGAGGGGGACACAACAGAATGGGGGGAGCACACGATGAGGAGGGGGTGCAGCAGGGAGGCCACTTCTGTGTCTCCTAGCCCAATGGCCTGGCTGACACACATGCACAACGATGGCACCACGTCAATGCCAGGTAAAAAACTATCAATCTCTTTTACACTACCATCACCACCCTCCCAGTCGATATGTTGTGGTGTGTGCAACGATGACGATAATGGCACCCACCACACCCTTGCTGCTGCACCCTCCAATCGGCGCATTGTGACATGTGCAATGACGCGCCCCCCATGCCACAATGAGGACTCCATTGCGGTGTGAAGATGGCGCCACATCAACAGCCATGCTGTGCCCCTGCCACCACCACTCACACCACCCCCCAGTCAGCACTGTGGCACAACGCCACCCACCATGACATGACATTGATGCCAATGCATTGCGATGCATGCCCAATGACAACGATGGCCATGCCATGCTGCGCCATTTCCACCACCACCCTCTGTCGGTGCGTTGCGACACGCGCAACAACAATGGCCATGCCGTGCCACACCATTGCCACCACCACTTTTTGTCGGCGCATTGCGACATGCGCAATGGCGATGACACCCCCCTATCGTGATGTTGACACTAATGTGGTGCAGCGTGCATTGCCTCAATGCTGTGACCTTTGCCACCACAATGAGGGGATGATGGGGACGACATTGACCATGTCACCACCAACGACATTGCAAGGACATTGACACTGATGTGTCTGCAACTGCACCAATGGCATGGAATGATAGGGAAGCAACAACACAATGAAGATGAGGGGACAACGAAGAGGACAAGGAGATGATGACAATAACACCATGACGACGATGTGTGTGCAACTGCACCTGTACCATCAGACATGGTGACAATGAAGACAAGGGCAACAACAGGACGAGGTGCCGGTGCATGCCCTGCGCCCATATGCCCACACGCCCCCCTCTAGTAGTCAATGAGCCGTCAGGCTCATTGGTGCATCCCACATACAGGATGACAAAGATGTGTAGGACACGCAATGACAATGACCACTACATGACGACAGCGACAAGGAGCAACTTGCTTGATTTCATGTACTAGTATATAGACAATACACTGGATTTGTGAAGCATAAGTGTGACAATATCATGGCACCCAAGCTATAGGTGTGGGGTTCTCCAGAAAATTAATTCACATGCAGTGCTCACCAAAAAATTAAATAAGGAGCTATTATGGATTGGTGTCCAGTGATGCTGTATCAGAGGCATGTTTTAGAACCGAATCATATTTTGTAAACTACGTACAGGCATACTACTATAATATACCATCCTTATTGTGTCGTGGTTGTTACATCGACCTCATCGCACCATCCTTGTTGGGCTGTTGGTCATCGTGTCATGGTCATCACATTCTTGTTGTTGCATTCCCCTTGTTGCCCCCTCGTCACATGGTGGCCAACACATTTCCCTTGTCATGCAGTCCTTGCCCCGCCATGCTCATCATGGTCATCGTGTGCACAGTGTTCTTCATCATATTGACTGGGACTTGACCCTGTCCCACCATCCTTGGCACACTGATTGTTGCATCTCTGCATAGCACGGGTGACCCCCAGGTATCTAAAGGTATACCCATACCCATAGTGGGTTCTACCCGCAACCCATGCAGGTTTACCCCCAATAGAGGGCAAGAGAGGGTGAGCGCAAGTGGTGTTGTGGCCACAGGCTCCAGGCGACGAGGTGCATGCGTTGCCATTGTCGTCGTGGTGTCATTGATGGTGGTGTGCCACCAACAACATTGTGTCATCATTATGCATCATTGATGGCATTGAGCCATCAATGGGATTGCATTGTCGGTGTAGTCACTGCATCTGGTGTGTGTGCGAGTCGTGTGACGACAACGATGACATCTTGTCCCCCAGGCGCACATGTTGTTGTTGTGTCGTTGGCATCATCGCCACATCTGGCGTTGCGTGGGTGCAAGTCATGCGACGATGGCGTTGTCTTGTCCTCCAGGTGCAGGCATTGCTGTCATTGCCACGTTTAACATGGTGAGGGTGCGAGTCATGCAATGACAATGTCTTGTCCTCCAGGCACACATGTCACCACTGCTGTCGTCTTTTTGCCATGGCATGCATTGACGTTGACATTGATGACGACGACAATGTGTTGTTGTTGTTGTCCTTGTCAATGTGGAATGCATGCGGTTGCGCACATGCCACTGTTGTTGTGTTGTCACTGCGTCATCATCTGTTGCCATGGCACGTGTGCGGTTGCACATGCATTGCCATGTTTTTGTTGATAGCACCAGGCCATCGACAATGATGCGTCGTCATTCATCCAGGGCGAAAGTGGGTGGTGGGTCCAGGGTGTGGTGAGCGAGAGGGCAAAGTGGTGAGGCCAGCCACTGCCGCCATCATGTCGATGGCCATTGATAGGTGTCGTTGTCATTGTCATCACAACAGGTGGGGGTTGGATAATAGGAAAAAAATGGTCAGTATTGTAGATGACCTGTAATATAACTTACCAGAGTGTGCTTGGGTTAGATACAGCAACTTGATGGTGGGTGGTTGAATGAGAAAGTTGAACAACCTGCGCTTGTGGGTTTAGTGCAGGTATCCATGGGACGGACCTGTACCTGTACCCGAGTGGGTTACCCATACCCATGCTATGCCCTAGATGTGCTGGAGGGTGCGAGATAAGCTGGGGGCAAGCAAGACATGGGGAATATATAGGCATGGCAGTAGTGCAGGCCAGCGGGTCGTGCCACTGTCATCACAAGTAGGGCTCTGGTGGTACCTGAGAAGGCTTGCCTATGTTTGCTAGTAGTTCTACTAGCCTTCACCCACTTCAGTAGCAGCGGTGGTACAACACTGAAGACATACAGAAATTAATTGCAGGCTGGCTGGTCCGCTAGGTTAGGTTTCGAACTCTGCTAGGATCTATAATTGGCCCACCATGATATAGGGGCATAGTAGTTATGTCACATGACTTATGACAAACCCTTCCTTACTTAAAGGTGTGGGAAAACTTACCATAGCCCCTAACTCAGACTTATTGCTTGCTCTACTACAGTGGCTCAAAAAACTGTCCCAATGTTTACATGTTTTTCATTAAATAGCTCCTAACCCTGATAACCCCTAACCTGGATCTAATATATGGGTATATGAAATGAGGTACTCACTCTTGGCTTTCTATCCATGTAAGGGTCAAAAGATTTGGTTGAGATTTGATGAAATGACAGTCATAACAAGATGACAACTCATTGGGACAGTTGTTTGACTTTAAGTTTGTATTACATATATTAGACTCTAGAATAATGTAAAATGATTATATATCTTAGGTAAATACTATATTATGTCACAGTTATGTAATAAATTATGTAACAACATATA
>JBBPNZ010000451.1:0-18947 GCA_038091195.1 Phylloporus rhodoxanthus | reverse complement strand
GAAAGGAGAGATTGCGGACTGGACGCGACATTCAGGGTTTGTCGAATGCAATTGGCATAGGTTACTCACGGTGTTGCTGTTGCTGCGATTGCCGGCTGGCCCTCAAAGACGATGACACGATCAGCGAGGTAAGTTGCCATGATGAAATCGTGTTCGATGACAAACGCGGTCTTCTTAGTATGAAGAATGAAACTGAGGGACGGTTAAAAGAACGAGCTCCAACGTTGAATTGGATGACAAACCGTTTGATGACTTTGCTTGCAATGATGCGCTGCTCGGAGTCTAGGAAACTAGAATGAAATATGTCGGCAAAAGTTGCCCATCGCTAAGGTGACTGACCTGCTCGGCTCATCAAGCAAATAAACAGACACATTGGGCTTGCCTAACTCCATATCAGTCACTGCATATACAATGCATAAGAAATGAGGCCTACCCAAGGCAAGGACGATTGCAACACGTTGTAGTTCTCCTCCGGACAAGGTCTTAACTTCTTGATCCATGATGTTGTCCAAGTTCATTGGTTTCAATACATCGCTCTGGAACTGCGGATGCATGAAGCTCTGCTTGATTTTTTGTAGCAAGAGCGTGCGGACTGTCCCTGGGAACTTTGGGGATATCGTTTGCGGCTTGAGCGACACAGCAAGCTCCATCTTGTCCGTTTCGTCGTCGGGGGTTGTCACACCAGCCAACAGACGGACGAACGTCGTCTTTCCGGTACCATTCTCCCCGAGCATGACGACGATCTCAGAGTCGGTAAAACTGCCCCCTTCAACAGTCAACTTGAAATTCCCCATTGTCTTGGTCATCGCTGGGTAATTATAGTGGCGTGTCTTGTCCACTGTTAGCTCCTCTGCAGTCTCCATCATCTTGAATGATAACGACTCTTCTCGGAAACGCAGGTTTTCTGTCGGGATGAACCCATCGAGGAAAATGTTGATGCCTAGTTCCTAAATGGTTGGCCAACGACAGGTCAAATTTCGCAAATTCGCACCTTCACGGACAGAATAAGGCATGGTAACAACTCCATACATGGACGGTTTCCCATATAAGCAGCAGATATAGTCGGAGAGGTAATCCAAAACCGACAGATCGTGCTCAACAGCTATGACGTAGCAGTTTGGATTAAGCAGTGAGCGAATAACTTCTGCTGCTTTCAATCTCTGCTTGACATCCAAATAACTTGATGGTTCGTCAAACATATACCTAGACTAAATCAGGACGAAAGCAAAGTAAAACGGTGGGGGATACATACACGTCTGCCTTTTGAATACAGGACATGGCGATTGCAAATCTCTGAAGTTCTCCACCCGACAATTGAGACACCTCACGCTGGAGGAGATTGTTCAACTCAAGATCATCGCACATTTTCTGTTTGTTGTCAAGTTCTAGCTTCGAATCCAGCATTTGGTCTACAGTCATGTTGCCTTTGATCGCGCGTGGTATATGATCGACGTATTGCGGCTTTATCAGCGCCTTAATGTTATCCTCCAAAACTTTTGTGAAGTAATTCTGGAGCTCGGATCCACGAAAGTATTTTAGGATCTCTTGCCAATCGGGCGGGTCCTGCAAGAACAATATCCAGGTGGTACAACAGAAAATAGCGACAGAAATCACGTACATCATATCTACCCAAGTTTGGCTTGAGTTTTCCAGCAAGGATTTTGAGTGCTGTGCTTTTTCCAATACCATTGGTTCCGACAAGGCCGAGAACTTGACCAGGGCGCGGAGTGGGGAGCCGATGCAGCTTGAACGCGTTGGCGGTATAACGGTGGGTTACCTCGGACTCGAGGTTAGTAGGAAGATTGATGATGGCGATAGCTTCAAATGGACACCTGATACAAACTATGTTGAACAGAGGAACACACCCCGCGATGAACTCACTCACTTCTTTACACAGATACCACAGCCGATACACAGAAACTCGGATATGAATGCGATTTTGTCCGAGGACTTGACTTCAATACAAAGTTTTCCTGAGAAGAAGTTCAGGTCGTAATTCAGCATGATCAGACATGACACGCACCCATTTTGACAACGGGACATGACTGTCCAAGGAACTCAGCGGACAGCAAGGTGACCAAGATCTGCTCACTTTTTTACATTCTTGAGCACATCGTTTTGGTTTGCAGCGATTTGAATCGACGATAGCGATACGAGTGATCTTGTCTGCCATAATAGTTTGAGTGATGACCTGGAGCAAGGTTTATCAGTGTTGGTAGCACGTGACTGACACCCGTAGCCATAGCACAGCCACAGCATCCATCTAGACATGGGCAAGAACAAGAAAAGCGGCGAGCACTCTGATAACAAGGTATACTACTCTTTCTTCGTGCACATAGACAACTCAGATGTAACAGGGAAAGGGCGGACTGAGACCTGCTAACGCGATCAACGTCCGCCATATACTATGTGAGAAGCAGTCAAAAGCCTTGGAGGCTCTGGAGAAGATACAGGTTTAATGGGTGTTCATTATTTGCGTGATCCCTTCAACTTGCACTGAATACAGGACGGCCAGCGATTCGACAAAGTCGCGCAGGAGTATTCTGAGGATAAGGCCAAAGGTACTCATCCTTTCAATACTTTTACAGTTCCTAATACTTTGCAGCTGGTGGTAGCCTTGGCTGGATGACCCGAGGATCGATGGTCGTAAGTCGCCGTTGCCTCTAGTGCGGCCATACTCATGGCCCTGCGGCTCAGGGTGCATTCCAAGATGCTGCGTTTGCATTAGCGCCTTCGACAGTGGACAAGCCTAGTCTGTCTCCACTGGTGAAGACCAACTTTGGGTATCACATCATTATGGTCGAAGGAAGGCGGTAAAGCCTATCGAGTACAAATCTACTATACGTCTGTCTACACTTTACAACCACTTGTCGCCTGCCTGTGTCATGCAGGGACCGGACACCCAACTGCATTGTCATTCACCACTTCATCAGCGGTGATTACTGCTACCGCTCGCGTGGAAATCGCAGTTCTCCGCCTCCTTCTCGGCTGTTCCACATCGGGATCGGGTGTGGTTCCAGAAGATATCGCTTCCGCTTGAATGATGGTTCGTCTGGACGTGCTAGACCGTCTTGATTCGCCGTTACTACGATCGACCCCTCGCTTGCGCTTATTCCCGGTAGATGATGCTGGTTCATTCAGGGATACCAGTGAAAGGCGTGAAACCTCGTCATCATGACGTCGTATGTCTGCCAAGAGAGCATTGCCTCTCTGCTTGCTGGCTCTGCCATTTTTCCGACGTCTACTTGTGCCGTACTGCATGACAGCTTTCCTAAAGTCAACTCCCTGCTTCTTGTTGAGGTAGTAGTACGTGACACATTGAGCAGCCGTCTTGTTCGGCAACCGTTGTGCGATGAGGCCAAACTGCTTCGGATGCGCAGCGAACTCGTTGAGGAAAATGTCGCGCTCCTCTTCCGTCCAATAATCTTGGCCAGAAGTGGCACCATAGAATTCCGAAGGATCGTCTATGATGTTGTTCGTGTCATCAAACAGGTACGGCACGGAACCCTCAGTGACAGAAATCATGTCCGGAATCTTGGCCACGTTTCTGATCGCAAGGTAGCTGGGATCGGTGAGTTCTTCAACGCCCAAGCTGGCAATGATTTGCTCCATCTCCAGGTCCGAACGAACAGCATCTCCCATGACAGCGGTTGAACGCCTGGTTGTCCTGCCACCTGAGGGAACCGCAGATTCCTCCGGAGTTCCTGTTTTCTGGATATCATCTAGCCGCGCACAATGCTCCAACCATCGTTCATGCAATGCCAGATACTCGGTTTTCAACCTGCGCGACTTTTCCACGATCTCGGACTGGCGATCCACAAAGTGATCCACCAAAGACGATCGAATCGCTTCATGTGCAGCCAATCTTCCAGGGGAGTTTGCAGAGAGAAGTTCCTCTGATCTACGATTCTGGTTGCCAGGAGGTGAAAGGTTCAGGCTTGAAGCCACTTGGTTTGCTCGGAGTACCGGGAATACTCGTTCGGCACGCGATTGGCGATCATAGAGGAGACGTGTGAGCAAGACGACGCGAACACCCTCTCTGGTCGACTTGGAGTCGTCAGAGTGATACAAATTTGCTGGAGAAGGTGGAATGGTGCTGTGGTCACTGACCACGATTTTTAACGAATTGGCAACTGGCCCGGGAGTTGTTATGATGTGGTCGATGTTCAAATGGGGGGATACGATTTCGGACCCTTTTTCTGCTACATGTACGACACGTGAGACAGTTCCCGTCAAGGATGGGAGAGCTGCCTGACATCCATTTGCCGAGAGAAAGGAAGGTGCAGTATCGAGAGTAGCACGTTCTTCAGTTGTAGGCAATTCTACTGCCACAGAACGGTTGGTTTTTAATGACGATCTTTCAAGTGAGGGGCGGAGAGAATCAATAGTTGTAGAGTCCGCTTCCGCATAAGGAGTCACGATTTCGTGGGACGTGTCTGCACGTATGATTAGCAATGTTGTCATCCAAACTCCCGCAAGAAACATACTTCTGTGAGATGTTGTGTCGTTGGAAGTGGCCGCTTCAGGAACTAGGAGCCGCGGAGCACTATGTTCAAAAGCCTCTGAGTTAACGGCAAAATTGCCATTCATGTAAATGGTCTCGTGGCTCGACGACTGCTTGTCGGCCGGGACATGCATGACGATTCCCATGCTTTCGGAACCTTCTGATGGAGCATTGTTGTCATCACCTGATGACGATATCTCATTCGGGACGCCCTTGGGTGCCTTCTCCTGCACTGGTTGGATCGACAATTGAGGAAGAGCAGACTGTTCGCCGAGTTCGGAGATACCGGTCCTCGAGCACCTAGGTGATCGTGACGAAGATCGAGATTCGGACCTCGTATCCTCTCGAAGGATAGAACTTCCCCGAGAGCGGGATGCTGAGGAGGAAAACGATTGATGACCACGATCAACAGCAGAAAATAGACTCGGACTAGTTCGATACGCCTCCGCTTCAGTGAGTGGACGAGGTGACGGAGAACGATGCTGCGACTTCGGGAACGATGCAGGTGGAGGAGGGGTACTCGAAATCGAGCTTCCCTGGCGCTCGTCCACACGGTCATGCTGAGTAGATCTTCGTTGGCAATTCACACTATCATTGGTGTGGGATGGAGGCCAATGGTCGTCCGAGTACTGGGGTCGGTATGTGTCGGCAGTGCGAGAAAAGGACCCAAGGTCGCGCACAGTATGAAAGGAGGGAGAAGGGCGATAACTATCGTAGTGTGGCACGAAGTCTGAGCGCAAAGCAGGTCTTTGTGGAGAAAGGTCTCGTGGTGGTTGCGGTCGACGATCTCCATGACGGTCGAGGTTGGTATCCAGCCTACAAAAAACCAAGTGTTACGGCAGTCTTACCTCTGACAATGCAACGTACGACTCGTACCGAGGAGGCCTGTCAAAATGTGGTTGTTTCCACGCCTCGAGAGGTTCAAACATCCTCTCAGCCAGGGTATCACGACGATTTTTGTCCCACGGTGGAGGACTTGGAGAGCGCTTGTACGGCCACCGAGAGGCGTGGTCCCACTGGCGAGATTCATGTTGCCTGGTACGGTCATAACGAGGCGGAGATGGACTACGGCTATAGTGACGCTCAGGCCTGTAAACATTTGGCCTGTAGCTGTTGGGATGATCGTCGTAATATGCTCGAGGTTTGTAACTATCGTAGGCGGTCCGCCTAGTGAATTGGCCTGGAGAAGGTGATCTACGTCGAGAAAAATGCTACACAAAAGCTTTGAGGAACTGATGGAGCAAGGCATTTGATCTGACTGACATCGTATGATGAAAAGCTAGCTGAAGGTCGGCGGAAGTCGTGGTGTAACGAAGTTCCGGGAGAAGACAGCTGCCCATAACTGATAGAGGACATGTTCAAGATAACTTTTCAAAAATCTGATTCGCTGCCACTGTCGAGGAGAAACGAGGAGTGGGAATCTTGTATTACGAGTCGTCGCAGGAGTTATATCACGATACGGCGCATGAAACTGCAGATCGAAACAACTCGGAAAGCGGCGAAACCGAGGTCCTGTCAGTGAATTCGGGGGACAAGAGGGGAGTATGAGGGAGAGAACGTTTAAAACTCCGCTGGCCGTGCTTGAGGTTAGTCTGACAGAACGCGTCCAAGACATGAACTTGTTATGGACTTGACCCCTGCCAACCCAAACCACGGTCTCAAAGAACCCCAGAGACTCCCATTTGAGTCAGCCAAGATACGAAGGCTCGTTCTATGCTCTTATTGGGCTATAATCATCCTAGCTCTTCCTTTCTGGTGGAGGCTCACTAGCATCGAACGCACAGCGCTGCCTTCAGTCCGTGTAGGGGCTCAGCTTGACAGGAAACTCGTTTTTCCTGTATATATACAGCTTGACGCACCGAGTTTTGAGAACGATTTAGCAGGGAAGCTCAATGGTGTGCTTTCTCAGATGCTCCACGCTTCCCCTACAGGGAGAAATCTGGATATTCGAGTGGGCATTGGTCAAAGCGCAGGTATGAAGAATAAAGTGGGAGGATGGACTTTTAGTTACCATTGTTATAGGGGAGGCTTCAAACACATACACTGTTGTCCTCGGGGACTACACCGCTGTCCGACGCCACAGAAAGTTGGTTGTGAGCCCGGTGGATGCATCAGGTGGGTGGGTCGTTATCTGCACATTCTCAGTGCCTCATGCTTAGTGATGGTGTGCCAGTCCATCGGTTGGCCAGTATTTTGTCTGGTTTGCTTGCACCCGAGATCTCCCCGATACAGGCACAACGCATCGTTCAATACAGTGACCGCTATCGGCTTGCTTTCACGTTGCTGAATGAGAACGCCGCATCTGAGCGTCTCGTCCATTCTTGGGACATTCAGCCTGCGATTGTAGGAAAGTTATTTCATTTCATTTATAGTTCCGACCGTTGATCAGCCAGCCTGCAGACCATCTGTTTCCAATTCTTTCCCAATTGAATGTGCTCCATAATACTACCGTTGAAAGTCAGGTCCAATTCCATGCACCCCTGGCCTTCGAGCCCATCCAGCTTCCTGGTGTCGATACATGCCTTTACGGTGTCACTCCCGAAGATCTGACCGTGTTCATCAACTCTGCTGAATGGTCACTGTGTAACTACCTTCTTTTCTGGATGGATCGGAATAAGAGGTTTGAAACGTGATTCAGCTTCCAGCGTCTCCAACGACCCTGTGCTCCATTTCGTGCTGTTTGTGCCGTCCCCATCCCGGCAACCGTTTTGCATCCTGGACGCATACGGCAAGTATTCGTCAATTTTTTGGTGACCAGGTGACTAGAATAGCCTCAGGGTCATCCACAAATCAGAACGCATTTCTTTTGCCTCAGTGGGGTGGTATCTTTATTCTAAATAGGCAGGCGCAAGATGCAAGGATGACGCACTTGATAGCAGCGGACCTGGTACCTGTCTTTACTGCGTTTTCTGATCACCTCACTGCCTTGTTGGGTGTGCCCTCACTTCCTCGTGGCGTAGGGTCCGAAGTGGCTTCTCCACTATCTGACTGGCAGCTGGACACACTCTTGCGGCACCGAACTTCACAGAATGTTTTGAACAGCCAACAGACGCTGCACAGTATTGTGAAGCTCGTTGACCAAATTGAAACCATGCCTGTCGATCAGAAGGTCAGAGGGGATGTACACGATGCACTGTCAGCCCTTGAAGAGGTCCAAATTTCATTTTTGTTTGCCTCGCATTGGTATTCTAACGAGGTAACTTTGTCACAGGCTTACCGATCTGCTGTGGAATCCCCTGCAGTTCCGTTGCGATGGTCCAGTGAGGCATTGTCCCTGGCATCGCATGCTTTCTTCAATCCTGGCATGTTGGCAATGCTGTACTTCCCCGCAGAGCACAAATATGCCGTTTACACCCCCTTGTTCGCTTCTATTTCAGTTCCTCTGATAGTGGCGCTCGGGAGAGAGATCTATGCTTGGAAGAGGGAGCGTCCGACGGCGAGGAACGGATGACTATACTTCTTTTAGTCCATCGGTTCCAAGTAGAACTTTCGCCGTTTTAAATGAAAAAAATTGTCTCCTGCGGCGCCTGTGTTTGCACTGCAGCGAACGTGTTTTCCATCACCCAGTGAACATGAATCACAGCCGACATTCACTAGGTTATCACGTGATGACCACGATCGACGCTATGTCATGTGTAAGAGGCACTGCACCAGCCAACTAATTCGACACTATGAGCACGAACAAGGTATACGTCGATGGCATTATGCTCTTTGAGCAACCATTTGCGCGCGTACGTCCGACCCTTCCTGGAGTGGATACCCCTCACCGTGATGCGTGTTAGGTACCCTATGAGAATTATCGCAAAGTATTTCGTGCATCTCAGAGGAACATCGAGCGTGAATTGGGAAACGTACAGTCGATGTCGAACGAACTTCAAAGATGTACAAAGAGCAATGAAGTCAACCTTGAGGATGCGGCCAAGACCGTTGATGGGATGATAACGCGAGTGGAGAATCTCAAACGCAAGGTCGGGTCCACATGTGTTGTCCGCTTCCGATACTGATACATCCTGTATAGCTTTCGGACCTGCAGGAAAATAATGGCAGGCCGACGCTTGATGTCACACATGAACGGCTTCACCATCTTGCATTGGTAGAGGCTCTGCCGACCACGAACTGCCCTGATTTTTCACGTTGGGCGGACACGCGGCTAGACCGATGGCTGGTTGACTGGACACTCCGCACGGGCCGCGAGAAGACTGCAAGGAAACTTGCCCAAGAGAGGAGCATTGACGTACGTTAACCTGTTGGCAGTCTCTGCTGGATGCCACGTTGAAGGTTCATCTCCACAGACTCTTGTGGATATCGATCTTTTCATGGATATCCACAGGATTGAACGCGCGCTTTTCCGGCACAGCTGTACTGAAGCAATCGCATGGTGCAGTGAAAATAAGACGGCGTTGAGAAAAATTAGGGTCAGTTCCTGAGCTATGACATGTCGTACCTCACGTAGCAATTTCCGGGGCTTTGCAGAGCACTCTCGAGTTCGAACTCCGGCTTCAGGAATACATTGAGTTGACTCGCGCTCGCAAAAATCAGGAAGCGATCACATATACGAAAAAGCACCTTATACCGTGGCAGGAGACCCACTTGGAGCAGATTACGCAAGCTATGGCCCTCCTGGCGGTACATCCCTCAACAACTTGTGGGCAGTACAAGGTTCGTGGTCCATAAGAGCAAGTCCGCAGAGACTCAGGACATTGTAGCGTCTCTACGACGAGTCTCGATGGACAACTTTGATTCAGGCATTCCGTCTCGCGATTTATTCATTGAACAGCTTGCCGACGGAACCGCTTTTGCACCTTGCGCTCTATGCCGGACTCGCTTCTCTGAAGCTACCTGCTTGCTATGATCTCACGCACAACATTGATTGTCCGGTGTGCGACTCTAACATCAGTATTCTGGCGAAAGAGGTACCCTTTAGTCATCATGCCAACTCCACCATTGTTTGCCATCTGAGCGGCAGAATAATGGACGAAGACAATATGCCAATGGCATTCCCCAACGGATATGTTTACTCGACAGAGGTAGGATGAAATTGTACGTTGACCGGGGCGACTCTTACGACACCATCATTCCTGTAGGCACTTGAAGACATGGCCGCCAAAAATAACGGCAAAGTTATATGTCCGCGGTCTGGTCAAGTCTGCGATTTTTCTGCGTTGAAAAAGGTTTTCATTTCTTGACCTTATCTACAACTACTTGCGCGTAGCAGCACCTGTTTGCCCTTCACACTGACATTCGTCGAACAAGTTGTGGAGGTGCAAGACTTTTTGGCGGGACACGTGGGCGGGTGTTCTTTTCGGAAGCGACAGCGTTACTATGGGTTTTTGGCTCTGTAAGTACTAATCATGTACACATGCAATCCGAACCAGTTGTAGCGGACACGTAGCCACGTGTCTGGAGAATGGAATCTAATCAAGATCGTTCGGATCGGACCGTTCCGTTTTCCCACGCATGGTCACGAACACTCGAACTTTGCCGCTTTGCTCCTCGTTTCATGTACAAGCGCAAGCATTCGTCTGTCTTTACCAATGGTATAGAAAGGCCCTACGTGAAATTCAAGCGGAGGGCTGCAACACTCTCTTGGAATGAAATCCCAGAATGGCAGAGAGACAACGAGTACATCGTGAGCGGATACCGTCCGTAAGCGTCTTGTTTACTACTTGATCAGTTTCGTCTGTTATGGCTCACCCTGTGTGATTTCAACTTCAGGGTTCAAAACAAATGGTCTGGATGCGTGGCCTCTATCTTCGGCTGTAAGTCGTGTAGATGTTTCCTTGTACAGGACGCTCACAAACGCCGAATGCGTAGACCTGCACAACGAGACTGGTAAGCCTAACTAGTGCCCAGGCCCTCGTGGTGAATGCAGGTCACCTTCGCGCCATCTGATGTTCACACAGTGAACATCCACAGTCATCTCTGGGGCGCAATTCTTTTCGTTACGTTGCTTGGAACCTTTCAGACGAGACACGTAGCAGTATACCCAACAGCGACATGGGTTGATACCTTTGTTATCGCAATATTCCTCTTATCGGCGGCCTTCTGTCTGTCTGCCAGTGCTATATTTCATACGTCTACATGTCACTCTCAAACTGTAAGTCTTTTCCATGCAAGAAATAGCTCAATATGCCTAGACCAAACAGGTCTCTGCTAGGTGTCATACGCTGGACTACATCGGCATTATAGGTTCATTCACCTCAACCACTACAACCTAGTGCTGATCTCTCGACCCTTAGTCCTCACTGTTGGGTCATTTGTGCCTTGCATTTCTTATGGGTTTTTCTGCGACATTCTGTCCCAAACCGTCTATTCGCTGGCTATTGTGTTCGCTGGTGCCTGTAAGCATTCCCGAAATCTTGATGGTGATTTAACATGTATTGGATCCTGCAGGTGCCACATACGTCGTCCTAAATCCGGACTATGCGAAGCCGACCCATCGGGGTGCGAGGACAGGGGTGTTTATATGCCTCGGATTATGTGCCATTGTGCCTGTTACGCAGTTGGTCATGCGGCATGGTACACTGAAGGTATTCTCCGAAATGGGCTTTGGTTGGCTGCTCAGCTCGGGCACTTTATACATAGTGGGTGCATTAATTTAGTGCGTTTTCCTCGTTCGCCGTGAATTTGCGTTCCCTGATGCGTTTTTTGATTTCATTCCCGCTCAGCGCCAACCGCGTTCCCGAGCGGATTGCACCCGGAAAGTTTGATTATTTTTGCGCATCACACCAGATTTTCCACGTCTGCGTAGTCCTGGCTGCACTAACACATTGGTGTTGTGTGTTGACTGTGCTCGATCACTGGCACACTCGATTGGGCGGCGTCTGCAACGCGTGACCAATTCACCGCTTTTCCCACGCCAGTTCGGTGTGCATGTTGGTGTGTCTGAAAAATCTTTATCGTACCATTTGCCAACCCACACCCCAGTGATAGATGGAGAACATATACACGTTGGCAGACTGTTTCCGACTCAAATGAAAATTGATAATCATTAGAAATTCGCTTGTGGAAAACCTGCTCGGGTCGGAACCGTTTCGGGATCTCATCTACAGCTCTATGAAGCTGTATCGGGCAGCTTCTTCTCTTCACTAGACAGGATGCGCGCGGGCTTAGTGCTGGGGCGATCGGCTTCCGACGGGAAGTACTATGACGAATGAATTCAATCCTGGGCGCAAAGTCACCGCCGCACGAATACCTCGAGGCATAAAAGCTTCGCATTTAGGTACTCTGGCCGTACTGCGCTTCAGGGTTGACAGTCCTGCCCAAGTTGGCATTGGATGTCATGACTCATACAGGAGACGGGGACTGAAGGGGCAGGATGGCACTCCGATGCGGGTGTACTGTCCAGCGTATGCTGTTGGTCGCCGACGTGGTCTTCATTACACGTGAGTTTCATCATTATTTAGTGGCCTCCCAAAGTCGGAACCGAATGTTTTGATCGTCAACGATCTTGGCTGGATTTGGATTCATCCAGCCGTTAGCAAGGGGTGCGCTGGTAGGCACCCCTTGAATGATGCATGCTAAATGTCATATTCACAGGGTCAACGTGCACCCTACTGGAGCTGGTTAAAAGACTGGACGTCAATCTTGTTCTGTCCCTCGCTGTATCCTTCCCTAATCAAAAACGCCTCCCGCACCCTCAGCCATGTATGGAGTCAGCTTACAATCAACGGCCGATGCTTTTCTCATCTCGAGTCTCCAGGCTCAATTTATTTTGGCTCTCTTTGTTCTTTTTATGCTTCTTCTTCTTGGTTATGGTTCGTCAAAGGACGACCTCTCTTCGCAAACCCCTGTATATTTACCTGGTTCCCACCTCCTTGCCATTGCCCCATTCTTTCAACGGCGCTTCGACTTCCTCAACGACGGTTTCCGCAAGACGGGAGAAAAGTTGTTCCAGTTTAACTTGCTGCGTGTTCGTGCCTACCTTTCGGGCTCCAATGTGGCTTACTAACGTCATCCTTAGGAAACTGTCATTGTTGTCTCTGGGGAGTCTGGACGAAAGGCCTTCTTCGCAAACAGGGCTTTTGATCTCACAGAAGGGTTCAAGGTTCTGTCTGGTGCGGTATGTATCACCTCGGCTTTGTTATGCACGTTGGTTGACACGTCCCACTCTTAGATCCCTATGGTCAAGGGAGTCACTTCCGATCTCCAGACCCGCCGGATAGCACTCATCCACAAACGCCTTGGTTACGTTCAGAAAGACGACCACATTAGACGACGTATGTGTGGCTGACCTTGATTCGTGTATGTTGCTGATCTCCATACAGTCATCGTTCCCATCCTCGACGATTGCCAAAGGATTATGGGCACTTGGGGAGCGAGCGGCGTGTTTGATCCCTTTGAGAAAATATATGAAGTACGTCCCTGAACGATGGTGTCGATGCAGCAGTTGATGTTCGTCCATGACAGCTCGTTTTTCAAACTACCGTACGGAGTCTTACTAGTCAAGAGATTGCAGATGATCCTGTACTGGTTGCGCGGCTCAAGAAACTGTACGATGTATTGGATAGTGGAACTACCCCGTCGACCATTCTGCTTCCCTGGCTGCCTTCCCCGAGCATGCTCAGAAAGCTATTCGCCACCAAGGAGGTATATGACATTATCTCGTATGCCATTGATCTTCGTTTGAAGAGCGGCAAGCTTCAAGATGACACACTTCAAATACTTGTTGACGCGCAAGAGGAGCGGCTAGTGATCGTGGGAGTGAGTGACTACAAGTTGGCTTTATGGCATTCAGTTGACTTCTCTCTAGTTCATGATGGGTTTACTAGTTGCGGGCGCCAGAGCGACTGGTACCACAGCATCATGGCTGATTACCTTCCTCGGCAACAATTCGGAGTGGAAAGACAAGGCTACGCGCGAAATCGAAGAACTGCTGTTGACGTACTGCCCAGACACAAGAGCGAGCACCTTGCTGTCATCACAGCTGGCATCCATTCCGTTGGAAGCTTGGGAGGCCGAGACACCTGTTCTAGATGCCCTCATTCACGAGACCCTTCGAATTGCGCAGCCACACACTGCCATGCGTCGCAACCTTGGACCTGACACAGTGATTGATTCGAAAACTGTCCCTTCAGGGGCATATATAGTTTATCCATTCTCGGACGTTCATCTTAATCCGGAACTATACCCCGATCCGTGGAAGTTTGACCCGAGTCGCAAGGAGGCGAAGACGCCGTTCGGCTACGTTGGGTGGGGAGGTGGTGAGTGTGCACATCATTACGTCGGCTGGGCTGTGGAGTTGACAGACGAGGACAGGCAAGACCGTCTGCCTAGGTCAACGGCTGGCGCGGATGGAGCTCAAGCTCATCACATCGATGATGCTCCTGCGGTTCCGGTATTCGATTGTGGGTTCGACGGGTGCGCGACCTGTCCCACGACCGAATTGGAACGATATCCTGTTGTGCCGGCCAGATGAGGATGTGTATTATGTCGCGTACGACAAGGCGGAACGGTCACTATGAGGTTAGCCGGCGTGGACCGGCAACTCGATGCACAACCATGTATTTTATGTTTAATGATTTTTGAATTATTTCTAGGACATTGGACTCGGGACCGTGCGTATATGGATTGGACGGTCAAGGTCAAATATTCTTACTGTACCTTCCTTCAGCAAAGTGCGGCACTGTAGTCTGTTTTGCAGTAAAAATTGTCGCCTTGATGGCATCCCTTGGATATAGCTAGGTTAGTAGACAAATGTGCATTACTAGGTTACTCCGGTATGACATGTAAGATGACACGTTTCTAACATTCACGCGTCCGTCATTTGAAGAAGAACTTGTGCTTTGCCAACTTGACTGGCGTTGACCTTGAACGCGATCTGCTCGCCTCTGAGAGGATCTGAGCCGCCCTATCCCTTTCCTCTTGTCTCATTCTCGCGATCCAATCTTCCCTGCTCCTTCTTTCCCTCTCTGCCAGACGTGCGCGCTTCTCCTTCGATGGCTCCCAGCTGCTCCGTAATATCCGGCGGACAGCTTCTGGGCTGATCTTGAACTTGTCCGCGAGCACCACACACGAGAATGTGTCCTTGTCCAGCGCGTGCAGGGAACGCAGTCCATCCATGGCATCGCGCGACAGCTTACGCGTAGGGTTCCACCCCTCTGGGAACGCCTCTCTAATCGCGTCGCGATGCCGTCGCCACTCGTCAGGGGTCGGAGCTGCAGGGCTTTTTTGAGACGGTGGTGGTGGCGCGTCCTCGCTCCGATCGACGTCAAGGAGCGAGGTGGGTGCAACGTGCCCGGCCAGCTGCCAGTTACGGGCACAGAGACGCCGTCCAATGGGCAACGCCATGACGGTTTATGCGAGAGCTCGTTTTGCCACTCCGCGATGCGTGGCTGGTCGGCATCCCCCGACCACTGCTTGACAGTACGCGCAACATGGCGGACGTGTCCGACGACGGTATCACACGAGGTGAGCTCTGTTGGGTATCTTGCTCGAGCGTGGTCTGAACGCGTGACAGCCTACCTGGACGTGCGGAGCGACAAATCTGATACCAATTGGTTGCTTTTGGATTATGAGGTAGTTTATGGCTTGGTCTGACACGCCCTTGCTCACGCGCACCACAGTCCGATCGTTCAGACAGGCTCGTGGTCACCAAGACAGGCACAGGTGGCCTCTCGGAGCTCAGGGACGCCCTCTATGACACCAAGGCTTCTTATGGCTATGCACGCGTCACCTACGCCATCGATAAGGAATCCCAACGCGAAAAGTTCATTCTCGTCGTGTGGATCGGATCTGGCTGCAAGGTGATGCGGAAAGCAAAGGTTAGCTTTTTTACGTGCAACACCGCGTGTAGCTGTCAGACGGCACCCTGTGTTTCTTAAATCACACACCTGCTTTACCCTGCCATGTCCATAAACTCACTTTGTGGTATAGATCTCCGTCCATACTGCAAATGTCAAGGAGGTGTTGCGTGTTTACTCAATCGAGGTGGCTGCACGGGAAAAGGATGACTTGAAGGAGGAGCCCATCATATCTAGGCTGCGCAAGGCAAGTGATGCCCTGTGCTACCACTACTTGACTGACGTGTCCATCCAATGCATAGGCTGGTGGCGCGAATTACGATGGAGTATAGTATGTATTGCTCCCTCAGTACTATAAAGCGCGCTTGCGTGATTATGAGCGGCAACTAGGTTCGCACTGCCGTGACCCAGTGTTCATCTCCAGAGAAAACTCCACTTCGTTCAATTGGGTGCAAGGGCTAACTTTGTCAAGTTTTCGATGCCCTCTTCTGTCAGCCTCATGCCCATCCAGCCGTCCATGCGCTTAGCTGACAGGGCTTTTTCGTAGAAGGCAATGGACGGCTTATTCCACTGCGAATGCCTGGTGAATTCGTGAGTACAGTCTAAGGCTTGCACCCACCGTAAGTACGCTCCAATCAACACGTGCGCAATCCTGTCAGGGAAGAAAGGTGGCTGTCGACCCACAAAAATGAAACGAAAAATTACCTTTTCCTGCGCGACCTTGCCGAGCTCGGCGAACAGGGCCGTGCCAATTCCGCAATTCCTAGCCTCTGGTTTCACAAACAAGTCCTCGAGCTGTAACTGTTACCGACGGATAGGATAAGGTTCGCATGGACGTACATACACCCCTGGTTTTCCTATCCACGTAGAAAAGTTGAAAAAGTAAAGGGCCATGCCCAAGGGGGTACCCGGGTCCTCGGGTGTGCCTCGAAATGCGAGGAGGGCGTGTGCATAGTGTTTTTCGAATATGTTTTCTCTAAACTAGTTGGAATGGGCTGATCGTGATGGTGGCAGAGTCTCAGGGGCGCTCACGAGCTCGCGGGTGGCTTTTGCAGCCTCTGGCTCGTGTTCATATATGGCCTGTGCGAGCATTTAACGCTGGTTGGGTGTGCGACATGGGACATACAAGATCGCGCACGAGCTCAAGCAGCGTGTCCTAGTATCTGATTAGTGTCGCTTTGGTGATGGCGCCGCAGTACGCACGACGTCGTCGACGGTAGCGGGGCGGATGTGGAACATGGGGAGATTGTGTACACGTGTTTGTGTAAACCTTGTTTGTGGGTTTTTGTCATACACCAAACACTCCTCATGGATCAAGTAAAATTGGCCAAACTGCAGGCCCAGGCTGCGGCCAACCGAATCGGTGAGCGATTCCCAGTCAGGGTGGATCATTGCTACGCCCTCTGACATGATTCAGGTGGAAAGGGTACCATGCGTCGGAAGGTCGTCCGCAAAACCAAACCCTCTGCAGCACAAGATGATAAAAAACTACAGGCTGCACTCAAAAAACTCAATGTACAACCTATCCCCGGCGTAGAGGAAGTCAACATGTTCAGAGAAGACGGCAACGTGCTCCATTTCACCGCTCCAAAAGGCACGTTCCTGACGCGTTGGACGATATCTGGGGTTGTTGATCTTGGCACAGTGCATGCCGCGGTGTCCGCCAATACGTTTGCGATCTATGGCGCTGGATACGTCAAGGAGCTCACGGAGCTCGTCCCTGGGATTCTGAACCAGCTTGGCCCTGATTCGCTCGCGTCGCTGCGTAAGCTTGCAGAATCGTACCAGGCGATCCAACAACAGCGGCCGACCGCGGGTGGTGCTGAAGATGATGATGACGATGTTCCCGATCTTGTCGATAACTTTGACGTCGAGGGCGAGCAGCAGGCGGCGGTGGCAGCGGCGGCGGCAGTGGTCGAGGATAAGCTGGATGACGTGAACTGAGCCAGGCGTGGCGGGCAGGGAGGGTCTACCGCTGAGTCTTGGATGGACGACTGTTAGTTGTATGCTGTCCACCTGTTGTGCGCCAATCACAGTCCTGTATCGTGATTGGTCGTCGTACGAATACGCAGACTTTACGTCCTCCTCCACCGGCCAATTCATCTCCCGCCCCGAGTGTGGGGATCCCGAGATTCATCGACTAGCTAACCGTGTGGCAGTTAGCGAGAACGAGCCGATCACGATCGCCGTTCTAAGACAACCTTTCTAATCAGGCGCGAACTCAACTGAGTTGGTCTCGATGACGATCATTCGGTTTGAAACGCACGGTAAGCCTGCTCAACGGTCGCTTGGATCTCTGACGCGTGCGCCCCTGCAGACGTTCGCTTTCCGACGTCTCTCACCGGCGATGGCACAGACGCCATGTAAGCTTGATCGTGGTGCCCGAGGTTCCGAGTTGACACTGCCGATAGGCATACAGATTGCGACTACTCTGCGGCGTATGTGACGTTATACACCGGCGACGGTCTGGTGGGCCATGGCATGACGTTTGCCATCGGTCGAGGCACTGACATCGTGCGTCACTGTCCCACTAGACGAGCTCGGCGTTGACTTGGTGCACGTCATAGGTCTGCAACGCTATCCAGCTCCTCGCCCAGCGCTTGATCGGCCGCGATCCCGAAGAATTCTTTGCAAACATGGGCCGGGCATGGGACTGGATGTCAAGCGACTCTCAACTGCGCTGGTAAGTCCCCCCACCCTCGGCGTACGTCGACACATCTGACGGATGCTAGGATTGGCCCAGAAAAGGGCGTGATTCATCTCGCGCTAGCGGCGGTCAATAATGCGGTGTGGGACATGTTTGCAAAATCGCGCAAGAAGCCGCTCTGGAAGCTCATCGTGGAAATGACGCCGGTGCGTTCTCGCGTTTCTGATACATGTGGATAGAATGAGAGCTCAGGGATAGGAAGAACTCGTGGACGCCACGGTGTTTCGGTACATTACTGATGTGCTCACTCGCGAGGAAGCCCTGGCGATGTTGACAGAAAAGGAAGGAGGGAAACGGGAGAGAGAGGCAGACGTGAAACAAGTCGGGTATGTGTAATGCTTTAATCGACTGCTTTATCGGCCATGACATGAGATCAGATATCCTGCATACATTACGTCTGCGGGGTGGCTCGGTGAGTCAGAAACTGATTGTCATCATGGTCTGATATCAATCACGCGCAGGCTATGCCGATGACAAGGTTGAGCATCTTGTGAGGGAGGCGGTGCAAGCGGGGTGGACACACTTTAAGATGAAAGTTGGTGCCTCCATCGAGGACGATCTGCGACGGGGGAGAATGATTAGGTGCATCATCGATGACCCGAAGAATTATCCTGCAGGTAGGTCGTGCTCGGTTGATGTATTGTGATGCCGAGAATTTTGGACAGACAAGATGCTTCACGCACCTGATAGCCCCGAGTTGATGGGCAAGAATGCGGGGCCGACCGGCGCAGTACTGATGATAGATGCAAACCAGGTATGGGATGTGGACGAGGCTATCAAATACGTCAAGGCGCTCGAGGAGATCCGGCCATGGTGCGTGGGGGATTGGGGTAAGAGAGCTGGCTGACGTGTGTAGGTTCATTGAAGAGCCGACAGCACCGGATGATATTCTCGGACACGCGGCCATTAGACGGGGACTGGCACCGTACGGGATTGGTGTTGCCACGGGGGAACACGCGCACAACAGGATGACATTCAAGCAGCTATCATCAGT
>JBBPNZ010000450.1:0-11407 GCA_038091195.1 Phylloporus rhodoxanthus | reverse complement strand
TAAATATTGGTGGCCACAGCTGTGCTACGCTTTGTAATCCTTCGGACGTAGAAAAATAAGCATTTACTTGGACTGAAATTAGGGTTTGCAATATTATGACATGTAAGAATTGATGTGTGAGGGTTGTCTACCCTAACATAGTACAAACGGGTTAGTAGCAGCTGCCTTGTTGTGTGCCATGCAGTTGCAGCACAGCAGACGCAACATAGAATGTAGTTTTTCTCCACATGTCCTCTCTGCTTCCTATTATCAGTGCTCTGGAAGACTGTCAAATCAGTGCCACAAGTTTTGTTTTGACGCTACTGACCAACTGGGAGTACAAGAGCTTGATGGTCAACAATCTTGTTGCAAATGTTGATGTGATCTTTGAAGTACTTGCTCAACACCCCGCAACTCGTGATAAGATAAAACAGCAATGCTTTGATGCCGTCAAAGCAACATACGTTCAAGAGCTTCGGGGCCTTGCATCTGGAGAAGGCGGTCTGCATTTCAGGGCTGCTAGTGCAACGATTCAGCAGATGGAAGAGTTTTCAATTAAAGAGATGGCACAAACCATGGAAGCTAGCGCACCAAGGTTGTGGAATATGCTTGACGCATTGCTTCAGGAGAAACAGAGTCAGGAACAGGGACTAGACGAGTCCGGAAGCATGGACATACCTCCAGATGATGCAGTCCTATTGCTAGGTGGCGCCAATGAATTTTGAAATGCGGTTGACGAAGCTGATCTTGAGGGGATCATTAATCATCTTACGGACTGCGAGCAGAGGGGTCATGGCAGCTCTTTGTCAGTCAAGGAAAGACGTACAAGGCGGCGGTCTGCAATAAGAGCAATGGTTAGTAACAATTCACATGCATGCACACTTGCTTAATATGTTGCAGAAAAAAACAGTGGTGTGCAGTGTAATGATGCAGGGAATCAACCAAAAGGCGAACATGTTGCAAAGCATTATCGGGTTCTTTTTACAATCAGTACATGCGCCATACAATGTCATCAACATACTCGCACACCTTGGGGTCTCGATCTCTACAGATGCAATAAATCTGGCAGTGTGATCACTGTCTTTGGAGTCGGATTGCACGTTGAAAAGCCTTGGACATTTGCTTGTCACATCGTATGCATACGACAACTTTGACATCAACCTAAAAAGTCATGTGCCGACAGTTGACAAATCAAATGACTCGCTCAAACATCTTACCTCTGGGTTGCTATTCCCACTGGCCCATGGAGTCGTGCCGGAGGACCTACGATGTTTGGAAGAACTGTGGAAGCAGTCACTGTTAAATCCAGAGATCAGTAGTCAACGATCATGAACCTGGTGGGATCTAATCGGCATAGTACATAAACCCGATGAGGAGCCAGTGAACGTGAAACCACCGCCATATCAGCAGTTCAACACATGGATGTTTTTACGTGACCTCTGTACATATGGGCCAACATACTTTCATCAATTCAAACCCGAGATTACACTATCAGAGCCAATCGAGCAGATACCACTTGTTAAAACACCGATCTTCACAGCATGGGCAATGAATATCAATAATTCAACTGTCAGTGGGAACATTCGTGCCGTTGTTGAACTCCTCAGACAGGGCAGGATCTATAAGTCTGCTCAGAAGTCAGGAGACGAGAACGATGATGAAGAAACAACTGACCAGGACTCAATGGATATATCGGAATACGTTGTTCTCATCCATGGCGACCTTGGGACAGGCAAATGGCTCATGTCTGCTCAATTGCGCTGCTCCATTGAGTCGACGCCGTGGCACCAGTTTCAGCATGTCATATTTATTCCAGGACTTTTCCACCTGAAGATGGCATGTGCAGATGCACTGTGGCGCTGTTTCATCCTTCTGTCATCAGCACGCGAGGATGATACTGCTCTGATGAACGATGTGGCAATACTCCATCCAAAGGAAACATTCATCTTCATCACAAAACCGGGTTTTCGTCGTATGCATGAACTTGTCAGCCATGCAGGCATATGTCGGCGGTTGAATTGTTGGCTCATATACATCCAAGGCAAGATGCAAGGGATCAGAAGTCTGGACGACTTTGTATCCACCAAACCGACCCTAAAAGACTTAAGATCAATGGCGGACGAGATCGCACAACAGTTTGTCACTACTCACCAAATTCAATCTGCACGAATGAAGCCGGAAGAGTCACACGATCTTCAATTCGAAAATGCATTGCTCTTGAACAAATATTTCCTACTGTATGAAGAATTGACATACGCAATGAATAGCGGTGATGTTGGCCGTGTTGAGACTTGCATCGTTGACTGGATTCTGATCCTGAAGGCTATCAGGAAGCACAAATATGCATCACACATGCAGAACTTCCTATGGAATATTCATTTCGTCTATCCAGCTCGTCTGAAGTAAGCCCATTGTCTGTGGCAACTACTCACTCTAAATGGACTTGGATTGTAGGCAAGCAGTTCGTTACCACCTTCTCGTTAATCCGACGGGTCAACACATGAAATGGCATGCTGTGGACTGGTGTGTTGAACTAAACAACTTGTTCACAAAGGTATGTGCGCTCACTTGACTCCGAACTGACTCATATTAATCTGATGTCGGCAGGCGAAAAATGGAGGTAAAGGACCAAACAGGACAGTCGAGCAGATAATACTCGAGTCTCCGTTAGTTCAAGTGTATGGAAACGTGCAGAAAGTTGCACAAACCAACTTTGATCATACACATCTGAACACAAATCATGCCGCTCCAGATATGACAAAAACATTCAACAAACTCCAAGACAAGCTAGCATCGAGTGCGCCCCATATTTTACGCAGAGGAAGAAAAACCCAACACGTCATTGAAGAGCTTAGTGATAAGGGATTGACAATGATGGAAAAGGCAATGCGTGGCGAAATGAATGTAAATGAGGAAGGAGTACAGGAAGAGAAGGCTGAACTCCAAGATGTATTAGTTGAACTACTGTAATGGTATCTGTGTAGCAGTGGTCGAGATCAATCGCCATCACCTAGACAGACATAGACAATCACGCTCACATTTTCCTTGCTCACAACTTTTGCAGAGTCAAGCCGCTGCTTGGAACAAATCATGTTCCTCACTTGAGGGCAGTGTGAGTTCGGTATCATGTAGAATGAGAGCAAAGTGTACCATTGTGGCCCTCCTGGCCGCATGCACCACACTTGTTGCGCCGTTTAGCAACGGGGGAAGGAGAAGGGGCTCGACCAACGTTAGCTTGAGGAGCAAAGCCACCAGGCCGAAGAGGTGTGGAGATGAAGGGCGACGGGCATGGTGGGGCATGGGTTTGGACAAGAGCAATGATTTCATCCCCAAACTGCTCGCTTCTCATCCACCCAGTTTCTCGCTTGAGATCCAGTGATGAGTTGAGTTTCTTGTGGTGAGCATAGTCGATGATGGAGTCGAGAACCGCATTGGTCATGACAAGGGATGGCCCATGGCGATTGAGGGCAGCCTGGCCATATACCACTGCTGTTTTGGCTTCCCGCCAGTTATGAAGGGTGTTTCCTAGGTTGTGATCATGGTTTTCTTTGGTATACTTGGTGAGACGTGAACGTTGCATCGCGTGACATTGTTTAGGGACAGTGGAGATGTAGGGTGAGAACTCCGTGCAATTATAGAGGTCACAGCAGACCGGTGGCTTTTTTATGTGGCACCGGTTGCACCCTTGATTGGTGTCTGTATTACACTGAAGGTAGTCGGTGTCTGAGAAATGTTTCAGTACAGTAGCACACAAACATATTAGTACGATTGAGATATTCCATCAGCTGCACCGTTGTCGAAACAGGTGTCGAAGACTACCCTACGGCATCCCACTCCAGAACGGCATCCGGTGTTGATAAGGAGGTCCATGCCAGGGTCCAGGTCCCGTTTACGATATTTCCCGGGAAGGATAGAGCGACCAGACAACTCTGTTCTTCCTCCATCTACCACCGTCTTTTGCTCGTTACCTCTGCCTTCATTCCGCTGGTTCACAATGGGGAGCACGTGGCCCTCATCATCTGATCCCTCATTCAATGAATCATTGGCTATCACACTTGAAATGGCTGTGGAAACTACACTCCTGCTATCTGGCAATTCAGCAGCTAGGCAACCAGTAACTGCTCGCTTCATTGGACATAAAGGATCAGGTAGGTTGGCTTCCTTCACCTTGCGTTTGCGTGTCTGACCTTTTTGCCTTTCTCACGGCCTTTGCAGCTTTTTCATCATCAAAGTATTCCTTCTCAGTGAGTAGCAGCACTGTCCCTGTAAGTTCTTTGTCTCGGGCTGCACGGCCAAAGCACTGCCAAAGTGCCGACAGATTACATGTCGCTCTCCATTGAACCACTAGGGAGATATCTGGCACATCCATGCCCTGCCAGTTGCTGTCAACAGCCAGAACGTAGGTGTAGGGTCAGGCCTCACCATCCCAAATGAAGCTGTCGTACAAAAACCCCAAGTTTTCCCCACAGCCAAATTGGCAAATTCTGCCTCCTTGAAGGTAACTGACATGTCTGCATTGAACCATTGGATCTTGTCCTTTAGGCCATGGGGTAAGCGCCCTCGTCGGTATTTCGCCGCCGCAATTGAATCTGAGATATCATCAAAGAATACGAGAAATTTCGGTAGTGGTGGATGGCCATCATTGAATCCATCTGGGACCAAGAATGCAAGGTCAGCAAAAGAGTTCAATGCATACGTGATTTTTTGAATGCCAATCTTGATGTTAGGCCGGTCACTCGAGCATCGCAATGCAGTAGTTTTGTCGGGATGCATCTGAAGGAGCCACCTAACATCACTGATGGCACTCGCTGTGAGTGTCGCAGATGCGACAAGCAATGGTACTGATGGAAGCATGAAGCGAATCCACCCGAGTTCTCTATACTCTGGGCAGAACTTTCCCCAATCGGTAAGGCAGTGCGCTTCATCGACCACAATGCTGATTATGTGTGACGCAAAGTGCGCGTCCCTCAGTAACCTTTCAAATTCACCCTTGGGCTTTATCATCTGCTCCGGACTGATGACTATGGCTCTAAATCTATGAGTGCGGATTGCCTAGAAATTTACAGGTAAGAGTATCTCAAACTAAGATGTATACTTACATGAAAATTGGCAGGAGTTGCTGTCTCTGAGCTGATTGATATCGCTGGTATACAGGCCTTGGCGAGCCCCTCGACATTCTGCTTGCCCAGCAAGTTTAATGGGGTAACCACAATTTGTATGCCGTCTGGCCGAAACAGGAGTGGCATCCAAAATGTGAGCGACTTGCCCATACCAGTGCCAGCAATACATAGTACATCTTTTCCTCCATGTAAAATTGCTTCCACAACCTTTCATTTGCCACAGACATGGCTTGACATGGAACACCTCCTGAGTACGGGCTCGGATTGTTGAGGATGTGGGTATTGGTAGTGGAGTTGACTGATTAGGAGCTACGTCGGCCATCCGGGTATAAATCACAGCAGGTAGACAACCCACACACATCAATTCTTACATGTCATAATATTGCAAACCCTAATTTCAGTCCAAGTAAATGCTTATTTTTCTACGTCCGAAGGATTACAAAGCGTAGCACAGCTGTGGCCACCAATATTTACCAATGTTTTCTTGCAGCCGTCGTGGTAAGTGCGAGGTATCTTAAGGTTTGCGGTGTTTGAATTATAATGCTTACTTAATGACCCCTAGGATATAGCCTCGCACTTACCCTGACGGTTGTGTAGGAGCCTGACATAAGTCATCAAATTTCAAAACGCGGCTGCCTTTGCGAACAAGACCGAGTCCAGTTGTCGCCGTCCTGCCCCCAAGTTGACTATGGGAGAGGGTGTCACCCACGTGTCTTTCCTCTGCTTCAATGGCTCGCTCGCCAAGTTGGAGGTCATTGCTATCGTATGTAGGTCTGACTCTTGCTCGCTTCGCTGTTTGCGTGACTTGTCCGAATCGCCGGGCATCTCTACTGAATAAATGTTCCTTAGTACTACACTGGTAAGCGATCAGAAGGCGAAGAAGCGAGCCACTAAACTCCACATTATTACCCAGTACCACGGCAAAGCGAGTGTGAACAGCACCCCAGATCTTGTTAGACCATGTCCCCGTTTCCCGAATGGGCTAGGTACGTGAATGACGTTTTGTGGTACATGTATTTTCTGGATTACTGGATCGTGCCAGCCAATTCGAGGCCACTTCCATTGAATGAGATGTTCGCCTGGTTCTGGTGTTCCATTTCGAGATTCAATACCATAGGCTTTTACGTTAGCTTCAAACATCAATGAAAAGACGGAACTCACACTTACTACAGGCAGGGCCCTGCTTATCTCAGCGGTAAGCCACAACCAGTGAGTTTATTTGCGAACCAAGTCAAAGATGAGTGCTTTCGGTGACTCTTGATAGTGTCCAGACCTTTCTAAAATTTTTTTTTCCGTCGGTCATCATTTTAACAGGCTACCGGACTAAGAAAAGGGGTGGCACCGATTGAGACCCGGACGCGGCACTCCGAATTCAATTTGGTGCCGTGAACAAACTCAGTAAGACTTGGAGACAGAGCGGGGGAAACAGCGATCGGTTAGATGAACGACATGTTTGAACTTAATCATGCCGCACGGACGGAGCAAACTTTGGAGAAGGACACCCAGAACCGAGACTTTGGGCTAACCAGAAGCTGACAACAGTGACAAGTTCTGAAAACGTATAAATACGAGGCTCGCTTGGTCATCATGAATCATAAACGCAGCCAGTACATTCCCCACAGATAGCGTTTATTCTTTTCACAATGTCCGAACACCCCCCGAATTTTAATTCGGACAAGCTTTACAAAATCATCAACCTTGGGTGGCCGGGCAAACAAGCCGCCGACCTCCTGTTTGGAAACCCGACAGGATTTATCGCTGGTTACCACGATAACGACGACTCTAAGAACCAGAGCGTGCGTATGGATAGTTTTCTTTCGTTGTCAGGATTGGATGGTAGCTCACTGGTTCGACAGTGGTCTATCGGCGGTACTAATCCAAACACCACTTTCAAGAATGGAACCACTGGCACCTATGCGCATGCATACATTGAACGTGAGGTACGTGTGCCTGGGAGAGGAAGAGTATAAGACCTGTGACTGAATGGGATTGATCTTGCAGGACGTTGCACTCACTGGCCATGAGCAGGCATACGATTGGTACCTCTACGGCGTCAGTCCGCATGTATTCCAGTGTGTTGTCTCCGATTTCCATTTCCTTGGCTTGACACGCTCCCTTTGCTTCGTCAAGGATCAGAACCAGGGACAACAAATATCTCTGGGTCCTTGAGAATGGTGAAGATCAAACCCCGGTAATATACATTTATTTTCCATGGTTGGGTGGGCAGAGGATGTCTTATGATGCCAACAGATTGTGCTCAAGCCTATCCAGAGCCGCCCTTGGGGAAATGAAGCTCAATGGACAATCAGTCTGGCTTGAACGTGAGGCTTTTTACCCCTGAGTCATGGGCTCGTCAAGTCGTTCAGACGTTTCGTCCAATGCGTAGCTCATTTACTGAAAAACAGAAAAAGGGAAAATGAAGAAAATAAAAAAAAGGCGAGATGTATGTACGATTACGTAGTAGTTCTCAGGTTTTGCAGTTCGACAGGTTCAATGTACGGCGGAATATTAGAGACTCGGATCTGAGGTTACTACTCGCAAGGGGCTCCAAGATCGATTAACTACGACCGACTGCAGAGCCTTGGACTATAGTGGCTTATCTACGATAGATGACTGAACTTGATTAAGTGTGATTGATGCTCTGGCAGTCACCCTTTGTAGGGACATGATTAGATACTGTCTTGCTCTCGGTTACTGATCATGTGGATCAGACTTAGAACCACGAGGTTTCTACGATGCTGAAGGGTACGTATTATATTCGCTGAGTGTATTGGTTATCACCCAGAAAGAAGGAGTATATCATCATGATGGCGAATACTTTGGATCGTTCCCAATGGGAAAAGCAGTCGGACAAGTTCACCTTGCCCACTCTAGATTCACGGGCGTGACCGTGGAACGCATGCTTTATGAGACGCTGTTCCATGGAGCTACCGGTTCCGTTGCCTGTTCACCGCGAAGAAATGGTAAATCGCGTGAATACTACGCACCGATGATTTAGAAAGTATTAACGCCTGGTGCAAGCTGGGCGTCGCAGTTTTGCAGCTTGCTGGGAGCTGGGATGTGCACACACATCCAAACCGCATCTCTGATTTCACTGCTAGCGCTCGACATCATAGGGCCCCACCCTCGAGCCCATAGCACCCCCATCTCCGCCTCCCAGATTCACACAGGGTATGAGTTCTATAGGACGGTTCTCGGTAGTCTAAAATACGTCGTCACACCCATGGTTAACCACTGGCAGAGCGAGCTGGTGCCGCGTTGCACGTCACTTACCTTTTGTATGTTTTTCGGGACTTACTTGGATTCATTGTTCGCTGGTGTTCAATGGTAAAGTAGCCACGGAGGATCCTGGCACGACGTTATGGCGCACAAGTGAGAACTTTCTGATATGTTTCGCTTTATACGCAAATTTCCGTTGCAGTTTGTATATACTCCGATGATCAACGCTAAGGTATACATACAATCGGAACTCTGCGCAGACCATGTTCACATACATTTGGTTCACACCCTAGACGTTTTACTTGAATAAAGGTAAAAAGGGTTATCGCGATAAATTTTTTGATCTCTCCCACAGTGAGGAAGGCAGACCGACAGATCGTCCACTTATTGTACAATTCTGTGCCAACCCCGAACAGCTTCTGGACTCCGCACTGGTAGTCCACATTGCGATGCAATCGATCTCAACCTAGGGTGTCCACAAGAGATTGGGCGGTCAGGACACTACGGTGCATTTTTGATGGAAGACTGGTAAGTCAGGTACTCTCCCGCTTCTTTCAGAGATTTTTGACGTCGTCATCACCCTCCTTCCAACCACAAAGTCCATACCCTACATCGGGAGCTTAAAATCCCAGCCCCCGACCGCCGATAAGACAGTCGAATACGCACGCATGCTCGAACGCGCGGGCGACCAGATACTCACCTGCCATGGTCGCCTCCGCGAGCAATGTGGCCAAAATACCGGATTGGCAGATTCGGCCAAGATACGCGCTGTCAAAGACTTTCCGTGCCCGTTTTTTCCAACGGCAATATCCTCTATCACTCTGACATTGAGCAATGTTTGACAGAGACGGGTGCGCATGGGTAGCTGTACAACCCAGCACTGTTCGTGTCGCCGAACGTGGGTGTTGGTATCGGCACAGCTACAGGATGAGATACGAGCTCGACACGGGAAGCCACGTCCCTTATGCGGGCTTGGCACTTGAGTACCAGGAGATTGTGCAAGGTCTCAAGACACATACATACCTGAGTGCGGTCAAAGGCTACCTATTCAAGTTACTCCGACCAGCGCTTGCCCCTTGCGAGATGAATTGAGTTATATCCGGGGTCCCCAATCATTGGAACGATATGTGGACGCGGTACGAGAGATGAATGAACGGATGGACGTGAAAACTCCCCTAAGATTGATCATGACGATGATATGAACACGAGAATGATTCATCGGACTGGTCGATCCTAGATGCAATCACTGTCGATTTTCCGATATAGTCTTCACTCGAGCTTGGTATCAAGAAGCACACACATTCATTGTAATAGACAACTGATCAACGAACTATTTTACAAAGCAAATCACACTCGGTTCCCAGAACCTTATTGTCACAGTGCATACACAAAATGACAATCACAAAACGAGACTGAGTAGGAAGGCATGACCAACTGAACAAAGAGATCAGTTATGAACCATCAGGCGTTTCAAGGTACTCACTGATATATTATTTCGAACATCCTTGTGTTAGTGGCATCACTCGGCTACGTACAAGGAGCAGCAGCATCCTTCTGATCCCTCTCCACGGCGTCGCGAGGGGGGTGGGGGTGGAGGTGATGATGATGGGCGTCCGTCTCAGCCTGTCCATTCTCCAGTGGCACGCGAGGGGTGGTGGTGATGGGCGTCCGTCTCCGCTTGTGTATCCTCTACAGTGGCGCGCGGGGGGTGATGATGGTGGTGGTGATGCTTGTCGGTCTCGGCGGTAGAACGAGCGACATCCTCTATAAGGCCACGAGGTGAGTGGTGATGGTGGTGATCGTCCTTGTGGTCGTCCTTTCTGTCTATCTCAGCGCCACGGGCAGCAACCTCTGGCAAGACAGCCGCCCCCGCGGCAACGCTGAGGAAGACGAAAGCAACAAGAGACTTGGCAAAACGCATAGTGAGCGGAGACGATAAATGCGAAGTAGAGAACCGCAGCAACGGAAGAAATTTGGACTTGACATTTCAGAAGAACCCATTTGGTATTGCACGGAACAGTGACATTCGTGGCCACATTTTTGTTCGCGTTGCTCCATGTGTTGCTTGTCGCCCCGTGACAGCGGATGGTCGATTGGACGCCGATCTTGTCATGAAATGCGTTCCAACTCTACGTGAATGTCTGAGGATGGGTGGCATTTTGCAAGTGAATGACGCGTTAGTTAGGTAGCGAACATAAGTCTCTTTGATCAAAGGGCGAGGATCCACTGCACCGAGGCGCTGACTCAGCGCCAATCCGAACCCATTTAGGAAGGTCTTGTTCTCTTGGCTATCTTTCCTCAGCTGCGCTGGACAGATGTAAGTAGTTGAAGTTAGGCCCTGGCTCTGCAAATTGATGAAATCAACATACTTTGCGCTATCGGCCGCAACTATTTCTGTCCGTCGCAGAGATCAGGAACCCCAAACTCCCGAAGGTTGCTGCAGATTCCAGTAGCTGAAAGAAGGACGCACTCCGTCGAAACCTATCATAAAACTGCTGTGCAAGCCCACTTTGGAAACTCAAATTGAAATTGGCAGCAAAGTAATCCTCCGTGTTTTTCCTATGAAACAGATACCCTTAGAGGTTCCTTGAGCTAATATCGTCTTTCCCCAATCTCAGTGCCCTCACAAGGAGGCACGTGCCAACGGACGATGCGGACTATTCTGATTCTGAATCTATGTCCGTCCAGCATGCCGCGCGATACGTATCTACGAAGAAGTGTCGCTCCAAGATATCTGTCCCCGTCCTGTTCCGACGCCTCAAACTTCCCCTATATACGCTCGTAAACACGTCTGGAATCGTGAACGAAATGAATTCCGCACTCGCATACGTGTTCATCCTTTGTCTAGTCCGTCTCTTTCTCGTCCGAACACTTGCAAACTATTCTAGGGAGTATTGGAGTAAGGTGAGGTAGACCTTCCGTATACATCTGGGCTTCGGAACGTACAGACGAGGGCAAGACCCGGTTGGTTTCTTGCGGCACCTTTCAGGAGGGATCCGTTACAGAGTCTGACACACATGGTGACACGCCGCCGCGCCGTGTTGCGACTGCATCAGACGACGTGAGTATGATTAACCAGATTCGTTCAA
>JBBPNZ010000449.1:0-19682 GCA_038091195.1 Phylloporus rhodoxanthus | reverse complement strand
CGCTTGAAGCCGAGGGGTACGACATCCTAACATGGTAGTCGTTAGCACTGACGAGCCTGCCACTCCATCATTCTTGCCGCTGCTATGATAGCACCCAGTGATTGAGTAGCCGTTAGACATTGCCTCGAGCCACACCATCAAAGGTATCGCCTAGGTGATACCCGGTTCCACTATGGTAGGTATGTGCGATGTTAGGCATGACAGTTGAGTCGTGCCATCATTGGACACAGCATCTTGCCAACGCTCCGAGGCTCGTGTGCTCCCGCTTGCCGCTTCATCGGAATACAAATTCGTTATAGTAAAGGCCCATTGGGCTCCACCTGTCCTTTTCACAGAACCGAAATACGCGAGCCAATATCTCGGGCGTGTTTGAGCCAAACGTCCATGTATGGTCAGTTTGTACACGCTATCCACAGTTCAAAGTACACTGCATAAACTTGGGGGCACTCTGAATGTCGAGCCAAGACTCGTCACGCCGCTCGCTCGCTCGCTCGGCTATCCACATCGCGCGTTTCCCTCGCACCACTTGATTCAAGCCCAATGTCTCAGCCAAGCCACTGTCATTTTCTGACATTTGAACGCAACACTGCCGTGCATGCGTACCCGTCATTAGCGCCGATGTCCATTCTGGAATCGATCCTCCATGCCAAATAGGGTTTACTGGGCCACGATTCAGATCAGATTTATCCATTTATATGCAAAGGCCAGCGAGGTACATACTTGATCAGTGATCGGTAAACGAGTAGCGGTGCTGACAGGGCCAGTTCACCGCGGTCGACAGGGGATGCCACAGGGGCAGTTGTTCATCATAGATTCACTACCCGACACGTCGTGTACTTGGACCTCCTACCAAAGACGGTAGAGGTCTGGTGTAAGCGCTCTCGCAGGCCCTGTGATGCACAGGGATTGACATTGGATGTGTATGGGCGTGTTACCCTGATGGACGCAAGGCACGGCTGCCGCGATGGGCATCGAGCTAGTACATACTCGTATGGCCTGCAAATGGATGGCGTAACGTAGCCTCAAGTCTATTCCGATTAACAAAGACGTACCGATTCAATCGCACATCAGATTGGCAATACCGGAGAGAACAGAGAGCGGGTACATTTGAACCAGGCAAGATTTCGGTCAACTGTCCACATCCCGTGCAAGGTCTCATGGCAGTCACCAACTTGCTTTTGAGACCGGCATTCCGAACCTAACGAAGCAGTGTATGCCGGATATCGAGTAAACACCCATGGATCCCCATGGCAATCCACCGAACTTTTGGATACGCGTTGATCCCAACAGACACCGTGAAGAAGCCGAGGGAAGAAGAATTCGCCTATTTGTCGGCTTTTCCTTCAAGATGATGAAAATGGTACGGGGACTTTATAGGTGTAGGCTGTACAAACGTCTCGGAAGAAAACAACGCTGCGGAGTCTGTTCCAGAAAGAGTCCATCGAATCGCGGGAATCTTTGGTAGCAACTATTCACGCGGGTTTCCAGCAGCGACGAAGGCAGTGCGAGACTCGTCTTGGTATTAACGAAAGCCTGACTCGGTGTATACAACTCCATGGGGTTACTCGCGGGACCGAGCATGCGTGTGAAAGGTCCAAAAGATTCTGTACGCGTTGCCGAGGTGTCATGGTAATATGGGGTTATTCCTGCTAGAAATGCAGGTCAGGCATCAGTTCTTGGACGACGAGTGAGCCAACCATTGGTGGATCAGTGCCTTGCACTCTCGATTCGGCAGCAAAAACCTCCGACAGACCTGCAGGGTGAACGATACACCGCGTTGATCCGTAATTATCTGGGCGGTTGGCTAAGCGTTTGGTTGAGAATATGCAAGACATTGGACAAGTGGTTGATTCATGTCAGGCACAGTCCATAGTTGCTTTTGCTTCACAATATTCATTCAAATGTGAAGGAGTCGTCCAGCCTTGGGTGCGTGGCATCGTAAACAGGAACGTTATTTCTTGTGAAAGCCAAGAGTTGCTTGCGGTGAAGACTTGTCGTTCCTGCCCTGAATGAAATTCTGCCGCAGAGGCGGTGTTTGACAGGGCACAGGGATGTGACGACAAGTAGTAGTCTTGCAGTTGATAGGATTATTACGAGAAATGGAGCAAGGTACACCATGTGGTTGAGGTCCTTGAAGGAATGTATACGGCAGAGTGAGAGTGCAAAACCCAAGGTTCTTGGCTGAACAGACCTTCCCGGGTTATTGTGTCTTTGTTGGTTGCTATGAATAACGCACCTTGAATGAATGAACTGACAACTCTTGCTGACAGAAGTGACCCATTGATAACCCGGATCGAGGACTCAGTCGTCGGACTCTGTGCCTCACGCCATTGTTGTCAAAAAGGCTGTCGAGCGAGATCTTTGCCAACACCGACGGAGCACAGCCCAGAATTGGATGGCAGCACAGGAAAGAACAATGTATGATGCTTGCGGTTGTTTCCGCGAGCTGTCAGCGGTCCGGGCGGTTTCATGTGGAAGAAACGGGCAGAAAAGGCCGGTGTGAGAGAGGAGATCTGCCGCTGTTGGTCCGACTGAATGTTTGAGCGCGTCATTTAACTGTGGTCTTGATCTTATGCGTCCTTGATGTCTATCTAACCCAACCAATGCCCACGAAACCCCCCACTCCACCCCCAACCCTCCAGCGGGGAAAGGCTTGTCTTCGCTGCAGGTATTTCCTTTCTTTTTCACATCGTTAACCGCTAACAAACTCGTACAGAAAACGGAAAATGGTCAGTTTGTCGTCCCCCCAATAATGTCCCCCTCACGCCCTTTCAGAGATGCGACGGCGCAAAGCCTGCCTGCCAACAGTGTCTGCGCGCAAAGAAACCAGAGGCTTGCCAGTACGACGACGGCAAGGGAAAGACGAGAACCCAGCTCTTGCGCGAAAACATTGAGCGTCTCGAGCAGCGCATCAGAGAACTCGAGGATCCAGAGTACACCTCCCCCTCCATCACCCTCCATGACCCACACGTACACCGTCGCTCAGAAAGCTCGTCCTCGTCGCTCGTTGGCTCTCCGGGCAGCGCGGGTTTTTCCGCCCCTCATTCTCCCCTCCCGCCCTCTGGTACGCCGTGTCGCTCGGGCCATCGTGTCTTGCTCATGCATTCCATAGCCGCCGGCTCTCCTCAACATTCTTGGATACAAGGCATACCCTCGCCGTCCCCAACGCCTTTCAGCGATCCCTTTCACATCGAGCAACAGCCGCCTCTAGATTTAGCACAGATGCTGTAAATTTAAATCACCCTCATGTCCAGTTCCCCTCTCATCTGTGTTCACAGGGTCAATATCTTTGCATCACATCGCCATCAGTGCCTCCTGGGCCTCCACATGGGTCGTTTACGAGATTCTTTCACGAGGCCCTTAGCCGAACAGCACCACCCATGCCTTACAAACGCCATCTTTCTCTGGGCATGTCACGTTTCTCGACCAGGTCCCCTCAGCGAGCACGAGTCCCACTATCTCAATCGTGCCCTCGAAGCCCTCAGCGACGCTCTCCAGTACAACACCCGAGTCCTCGACGTCATACAAGCCTCCTGTCTTCTCTCCCTCTACTTCTTGTCCAATGGCAGGCCATTTGAGGGGGGCTACCATGCAGCAGCAGCAGCCTCTTTGACCATGCAGTGCGGCCTTCACGGTACAATCATGAACCACTCCCCCTTCGAATCCACTGGTGTCATGGGCCCCTTGAAGCTCGAACCGGCCAAAGATACCGTCGAACAGGGCGAGAGGATACTCATCTTTTGGCAGGTCTTTGTTCTCGATCGTTGCTGGTCTGTAGTCCTCCAGAAGCCCGTCACCATCCCCGACGGTCCCGACGGATGCTTATCTATTTTCATGCCGTGGCCTCAGAGCATGGAGGAGTATGAATCGGTAAATCAATCCTTTGATCATCATGTCCATTTCTCACTTTGATGCACACAGGGCCAAATAGACGACTTCCATACCTTTTCGTCCACTCGTACCTTTTTTGATGGTCAGATTTCGAACCTCGGCGGAGGCTTCTCGCCGCTGGCCCTCAGAGTGAAAGCATCTGCTCTCTTCCATCATGCTCACTACTTGGCATCGAGCTGGGATCAGCGTAGGCGGCTTGTCCCTGCAGGCTACCTGCATTCCTCTGATGATTACGCAGCACTATCTCTTTCAAGTGCATTCACGGATGACTTTCAAACGTTGGAGCATATGATCGCACGTTTTCTGTCGACGCTTATCCCTGTTCACCAATTGGACGCCACCACGCCTGACGATAAGCATGCGTATCTGACAATACATACGCTTGCGCATGCTGCAACTATTCATTTATACTATCCCTTTGGACACGAAGATCCCGTTGCGTATGACAAGTGTCTTCGGGCTGCGCGGTGCTGTGTGTCCATTACCAAACACATTTCCGAAGCCGAATACGATTTTCTCGATCCAATCCTCGGTGTAAGTTTGTCGACCTTGTGCTATGCCGGCTCTGATTGGGTTCTTAGCCTTGCTGGACGTCTGCAATGGACACGCTGATTCGCGAATTGAATTTTGTCGAGACGTCTTGGCCCCTTGTCAGTAGTGTCGAAGTCCGCAATGAAATCAATACGCTGCTGTATGGCATGACCCGCCTGGGCTCACGATATCCATTGATTGGGTACTCTGTGGCCAAAGTCCAAAAAAGACTATCGGGACTATAGTAAATGACAGTACGCTCCAATTTTCTCCTGACTGGACTTGTTTTTTTTTTGTATTCGGACTTGCTTTCTGCTAGACGACCGTCTTGTATTGATGAATTGGACAAGAACGCTTTCGGTATTCACTTCGTTACGATCCTTGACGTACTTTTGGACATTCCTTGGACTCCACACTATACGGACTCGAGAGACGGACTTGCTACATCACGGACATGGTACATTTGACAATCTGTTAATTGATATGCTAGTATATTATCTCTTTACTTTGGATCTGCGCAACGTAATCCAAGAAACGGACTCGATGTATGTATACTTGGATTCGTTGTAGATGACTTTCTTATCTCATACGTAACTGGCCTGGGCGCCATGCGTCCCCATCGTTTATGTACTCCAACTCTCCACCCAGTGTAGCAAGCAAAAATGTCCCATGGTGGCTCGTCGCTGACATCTTCCATATACGCTGAGTCGCCCGCTGTCGCCACTCCCACCGACTTCGACCTCGCTGCGACACCCGGCGAGCCAAGCACGCGTGATCGCAGAATGCCGTCGGTAACGAGCTTACCCGCCCAACTCCGTCGCCCAGCGCTCGGCGGGCGTAGCTTCTCGTCCGCCACGCACCCGCGTGCGTGCGCTACAAATACCCTGCATGCCGCGCCGCCGCTCCCCCACCATCAGAAGGCGAAGCACCAGGGCCAGAAGCACGCCTGGTCGCTCTTTCGACAAATGATGGAGAACGAGTCTGTTCTGGGCGCCGGCCCGGGGCGCACGTCCTCGGATCAGCTGTCCCCCCTCGTCGAGCCACCGACACACGCCACACCAGACGACCTGTGCGACGACGGGCACCGCTGGAAATGGCCGCCGCGGGTGCCTACAATACCCCTGTTGTGGAAGAACATGCTCAAGTGCTCCGTGGCCTACTTTATCGGCTCGCTCTTCACGTTCCACCCCGAGCTGTCCCGCGTCTTTGGGGACTTGACGTCGTATGAGTCGGGCGCTGGCGGGCCGTACCCGTCCGCACACCTGATCGCCACCATGTCCGTCGTACTCTGCGTTTTTTTGCGCGCTGACGCGTGTTTTTTTCTAGTGCGGTGTATTACAATCCCGCAAAGACGATCGGAGGCATGTTTGAAGCCGACTCGTTTTGCATGGCCGCGTGGCTGTATTCCGCGCTCACGAGTCTCAGCGGTCTCCATCTCTTTTGGTGGCTCGACGTGCAGCCGGGGTGGGAACTCGTGGCCGACTTTGTGCTGATCACCTGGGTGGGGCTGATGATATGGGGTCTAACGTGGATGAAGGTCTGGATGGCCAAGCCGACGTTTAATTCAGGCACGTTTTTGCTTTGACCGTTTTGTGCGGCATTGGCTCACGTCGATCACGTAGCGTGTTCCATGGCAGCGACGGTTCTCTTCATCGTGTGCGTTATCGCGTCTTCGTTTGGCGCAGTCGGCTGATCGACCCGAGATAGCGTGGTGAGGGAGGGCAACTGGGGGACCCTCCTCGCCGTATCGTCCATCGTGCTCGTCGGCACCGCGGTATCCAACCTCGTCTGCTTCGCCCTCTGGCCGCAAAGCGCGACGTACAATCTCCAGGTCGACATGACCAAGACGCTCGACTCGTTTTGCACGCTGCTCGGCATCGTCACGAGCACGTTTCTGCTCGAGGAGCCCATCCGCAAGCCGAGTCACGACAAGATGCAGCGCGCGGTGGAGAACCACCAGTCGTCGTTTACCAGTCTCAAAAAGAGCCTCGCGGAGGCGCGCTCAGAGTGGTTTGGCATTCTGGGCGAGCAGGAGCGGGTGCTGTCCAAGCAGGCGTACGGCGACGCCGTCGATAGTCTGACGCGTCTCGCGCAGCATCTCAACGGTCTCAGGAGCGGGACGCGGTTGCAGTACGAGCTCTCAAAGGCGCAGAGAGACGGCAAGCTCGTTGTCAAATGTGCGATCGAGGAGCGGCGTGTGGCGTCGCGTGGGTTGGGGCACAAGGGCAAGACGCAGTACTCGTTTGCGTCGCAGACGGACGATCTGGAAGAGGCCCTGCTCTGCGCCGCGGCAGAGATGTTTGGTGATCTCGTGGACGACCTCGGTCCGCCACTCAAGGCACTTTCGGTGAGGGCACCCCTTGCCATCTCGTACTGCATTCTATAAACAGTCCCTTGACAGAACGCGTGCATGTCGTGTCTGAAGCATTTACGAGAAGCGTTTGTGAATAGCCAAGACTCGGAACAGTACAAGATGATGCAGCCGCAAGATTTTCACCTCATCATTGAGGGGATCGAGCGGGCGCTCTTTACGTTTGACAGTAGCTCGAACCATGCCGTCCTGCGTTTATACAGGCAGAGCAACTTTGCGTTCAAGTCGACCCAGCCCTCTGCGGAAGACAATGCACTATTGGCAGAGAGCGAACACGAACACATTTTCCTCGTCTACTTGTTCGTGACAATGTGTCCGCGTCATGTGCTGATTCTTATGGCTGTTCAGTTTCATTTTTACCCTGCAGGAGTTTGCCGGGGAGTTGATGTCCCTTACAGATGCGATACGACGAATTTATGCAGTGGAGTTAGCCAGGTTCTCTAGACAAAACTGGTTCAAACGCTATCTCATCCATGGACCAAAGTCGCTGTTTACGTACATGAGGACGTTCCCACGGCAAAGGCGATCAGAAAAGACGTCGCGGGCTCGTTTGCGTCGCATCTGTGAGTGTAACGTGTTGTTTTCTCTGATGTCGAATTTACCTGGCTGCAGCGACGTATTTCAATGCCGATGAACGTCATCCCAAGGTGTCGTTCCCAAAGGTACGGCCACATGCGCCGAACACGTTGCAGACGCCAGGCCGGTCGAACCTCACCCTCGTCGAACGATGCCTCCGATCTCTATGGGACCTTGGAGATTACCTCAAAGAGCGTAACATCAATTACGCATTCAAAGTCGGCATGTCTACTGCGCTGTTGGCGGCACCTGCCTTTTTCGATGCCACACGTCCGTTGTTTACGGAATACCGGGGAGAATGGGCACTCATATCTGTGAGTCGATTGATCCAGCGGGGTTTAGAGGTCGAGGGACAAACGCGGTTTACAATTGCAGTGCTTCGTGGTCATGTCCCCCACGATTGGCGCGGTACGTGGTTGCGCCACCCGTGATTCGGATCCTGCGTTGATATCATCTTCTTTCCTTTTTGAAAAAAAGACCAATTTTCTGGCGGTTCATCGTGCGCTAGGAACGCTGTACGGTGACTTTGTCTGTCAAACGGGTTGGGCTTTATTGACGGCGAAGAGCACAGGTTTGGTGCCCTAGTCGCTGCTGCGATATACAGTCTATTCCCGGAAAACGGCCTTGTGCTGTCCGTCTTTGGCTTCTTTTTCTCGTTGCCGTGTTTCTATTACATCGTGGCCAAGCCCGAGTATGCGACCACCGGACGCTTCGTACTTCTGACATATAATTTGACGTGCCTATATGCGTGCGTGTGTCGTTCTTCGGACAGTCTAGACCTGACATGTCTATTTTTGTCAGATTCAACATACGAGAGTATAATGTACCCGTGCTGGATATTGCATACCATCGATCGACGTCTGTCATCGTCGGCGTGATATGGGCATTGATCGCTTCACGTCTGTGGTGGCCGTCAGAAGCCAGACGTGAACTAGGCCACGCTCTCGGCGAGTACGTGGTCCTCTTCTCGAAAGTATGCGCATCGAGACGCGATGATGTTGCAGGTTTTGTCAGAACATGGGTTGGTTATACACACGTTTGGTTGCGGCCAACTCGGGCTTGGTTGATTACACCGACGACACTGCGCAAGACGACGTCCAAAACGGCACACCACCCACCGACGAGAGCACCGCGCTGCTCTCCAAATCGGCCAGTGCGCAGCTCAGTCTCTCGATCCACGAGTTTATGGCAATGTGAGCGACGTCGAGCGAGTGGGGGCGTGTTGCTGATGCCTTGCAAGGGAACTTCATCTCCAGATCAAGCTCATCGAGCTGCAGGGTTTGCTGGCGCAAACACAACACGAGCCGCGTCTAAAGGGCCCTTTTCCGATCGTACTGTATCGCTCGATATTGACGAGTCTGCAGACGATATTGGATAGGCTGCATAGCATGCGGTGCGTGACCACACGAGAGGAATGGTGCGTTGCATCCTTGTCAGCTTTGACACGCGCCCGATCGTGGTCTTTTTTCCAGGTTCACCGTGAGTGTGATTGCGCCGACAAATGACGCCATGTGTTGACGATGTGCATACGTAGACGGTGCGAAGGGAGTTTATACTTCCTGTTAACAAGGAGCGACGGGAAATGGTTGGCAACATTATTCTCTACTTTTCGACGCTGGCATCGGCGTTCCGCTTAAAAGCGCCGCTGCCGCCGTATCTCCCTCCCGCTGAAAAAGCCCGAGAACGCCTGGTAAGCTTGGCCTGTCCTTTTCTGGCACGAACTGAGACGCGATGCGACTAGGTGGATGCGATCAGGAAACTGGACGTGGTCAAGAACCGGAACGTCCACGGGTCCAGACAGCTCTTGTTCTTTGCGTACGCGTTGACGATGAAGGGCGTCACGGACGAGCTAGAGTATCTCGGACGGACGTTGCAGGAGGCGTTTGGCGTGATTGGGCAGCGTGTGGACGAGTTTGAGGAGCTGTTTGGTGTGGAGGAGGGAGGGGTGTGAGGTCGACTACGCTGTGGGCGTGATGTATCATATCGGGCGTCGGCGCATGTAGCATATTGCACAATTGAATCTTACACGATTGGAGGCCTTAGTGGATGGAACGCGCGTTTGTTGTCCCTCGTGGCTTTATTGATTCACTTTTAGGTCCATGAACGGACGTGTCTTTCCCTGCTGGCAGTGGGAGATGCAACGCGGCGTGAACACCGACTTTGATGTCCCCGCTGACTATCAAACATACACGAGGCGGTATCATAAAATGGGCGGATCAACGACATGATCCACGAGCGCAGCACCGGGTGAAAAACCTAAATGGCTCAGGGACTCAAGGAACACGCATGCTTGCCTTGAATCGGGGCGATGCACACTAGTGATAGTTTACCGGTGGCGCAAGGACTGCTTTAGGAGTAGGCCAGGGTTTTGCAATGCATTGACGACGGGGCGCATGTGCTTCTGCGATGCATGGGTATCGTTGTGAGGCGACACTCTCCCCAAGAAATATGATCGAGAATCCTCATACAGATCGTCGACGCCAGAGTTCGGGAGGTGCGGCGTTGAGCGAGGTTCACGGGAATCATGGCTGGTTCTGCGCATGTTGGCGTAGGCTCTCGCCTTATCGGCTTATATAGATCACCGCCAAACGGGGATCATCGGCAACCCGTAATTATCCTCGTTGAAGATAACGTGCCAACACCCTTTGTGGGGAGGTGGGGAGGTGGGTCGCGATGCCTTGCCAAGAAGAGTCCAGGATTGCGCCTGAACCCTATTGGCGGAGTCGGCGCAAGGGCGGAGGAACGCAAGGAGGGTAAGAGAGAAGCGGAAGGGGAGGAGTTTGCAAGGGGTTTTATATAACCTGACGGCGTTGGTGTGGAGAGCTTGCTGTGTGCACAAGTCGCCAGTTCGCCGTTCTTCTTTGAAACGCCCTCCTTGTGAGTTTGCTACGCCAACGTCTCTCTCCTTGGCTCGTACTCGGGTCACCCAGTTTCATCCTCCCCTGTTGTTGTGTCTTGTTCACGTTCCCCTTCAAGCTTGAATCTCTCTCTACGAATGTCGATGCCACAGGACACGAAAATAACCGAGTCTGTCGGAACCCCTGCCGATGCGAACCCGCCTGCCTCAACACAAGCCCAAGGCAGCAACGTAGAGGTCGCCGTCGAGATCACAGGTTCCTCCTCTTCGCCCCTACCATTCTCTCTCATTCTGATCATCGAAACAGACATCAAAGCCAGCGGTCTCCCCGCAAAAGTGGGCTTTTTCAGCGGGCTGTTCTACGTGAGAGTGAAAGGCGGAAAAGTACCCCAAAGGACAAAGACAGCAAAGTATACCAGAGGGGACGAGTTCGTGGCACGTTGGGATGACACTGTCAAGTTGTATGTCGTCACCCTCCTCGAGGACAACGTCAGATGACCGATGCTGCGTGTTACAGGTCGGGCCTTGAGTCGTCCAAGGTCGAGATCGAAGTATACGCGCGACGGTTTCCGTTTAGTTACAAGATCATCAAGAAGACGGAGAGCAAAGAGAGCCTAGCCGACTTGCTCGAACATGCTGAGACGCGTATGTCCCGTCCCTTTTCCGCTCCTCTCTCTCCTGATCGGCCTCGGGCGCGGGAACGACAGCAGTCGAGCTCGAGCTGCTCGAAGAAGGTCAGGCAGCAGGCAAGCTCTTGTTCAAGATTAGCAAGAGTAATGGCAGGCTCGCAGAGGACGACACGCCTCCGGATGCGCCGACAGAAGCGCCGCCAGCGTCGGTCCCAGAGCAAGCGGCCTGAACGCACGAATGGCCACCCTATACCCGTGTATGTATGTGTGGTGCTTTGTCATGGCGATCGGGAAGGCGAGTTTGACTGCGGCTCATGTCTGCCGTTCTTCCGTGGAGCTCGTCGAATCGCTCGCGCGACTGGGCTGGTGACGATACATGAAGCTTCGCTGTAACGCATTGCGCCGTGACGAGTACCATAACTTCTTTCACTTGCGCGATTCATGGACCTGTATTTTTCTTGGGACCTGAACATCTGTGTTTGGAGATATACCACTGATAGTTGTACATACCCTCTATTACTGCTCACTGATGCGTACCATTTTGAACGGTCTTAACAGTTAGGTGTGAATTCCGAGTATGAGTTGATTGGCGTCTCGCCGTGATCTAGTTTTTGTGCATGGTAGTGAATCTATGATGGTGAACCCTGGCGGGTTGCGTCGCAGATGGCGTCGTGCGCCGTGCTCATGCTCTTCTGACTACGGCATGACTCGCAGGGATCAGCAAACCCTTTTGTGGATGGAAGTTCGGCAACGATGTGCCCTGAGAAAATTTCTCGCTGCGAGACCTACTTTAGAACATTTTGTGGCCTTCCACCTGACCGTTCTCCGTCACTCCCCTGGTATCCGCACAAGCATTGCACTGGCGCTACGCGGTTTTGCACTGACGTTTCATGCACTCTGGTCCCTACAATTTATCCGGGCATGCCTCTTTGATAGTCCTAGCTGCCATATTTATCCCTTTTTGGCAGGTTCCCTATGTAGTTGGTCACGTTGGTGGCACTTCGACTTGGTGACGACTCGTACAGGAATCCGACGAAAAGCCATGCCTGCATTAATGTGAAGATGAGAAATGAGGCTACAATAATCACATACAGAGGAAGACACGGATCCATATGTGCGTGAATAACAAACAAGCAGTGTGCGAGCGCGATGCAACGATGCGGACAACGGCGTATTACCTAGAACTATTAAAGGAGATAGGATCCACTTGAAAAAGGTCTTTCACACCGAGCACGTCAGTAATTTGGAGGATCCATCGACGCCCCAAGCAGCATATGGCGTCGGACTCATCGCCGTCACTGGTGTTTGCGGTCCAGGTGTCACCAGATCCGAGGGAGAACGAGGCGTAGACGGAATGCCGGCGTAGCCTGCAAATTTCTCATTATCTGCTGTTGTCGCTGCGGCAGTGGCCGCAGTTGGGTCGCCGATGCCAGCACGCCAAAGCGGTCTCGCGCAGCGTGAAGAGCGCGTACAGCTTTATGATCGCAAAGTGATAGCCGAAAAGAATGAATGCGGGAACGTAAATAATGTGCTCTGGTTGGTACCAAAGGTGAGGCAGAAGCTTTGCCGTGCGGGTTGCCATAAGCCATGCGAATATGCGATGATATTCCTGGCGGGATCCATGAGGATGGCGCGGCATGGGAAAAATAACCACCATGGCAAGTGATATCCACCCTGGTCGACAGGGAATGTAGATTTCCAAACGAGAGTAGCGACGAGACAGGAGTGCAAGGGATTAATGAGCTTGTCGACCTGAATACGAAATCGGTTAGAAAATCAGAAGGAGGCGCGGAAATTGGCACCATACATCATGTCTTTCCATAAAGAGTGACCATAAGTCCGACCTCCATGTGTTTCGCGTCCACCGCAAGACCTGTTTCAAAAACCTCCAGTTGGGCTTCATAGTACTCAAGAGTTCTGCCTCCTTGCAGCACTGCACATACGTACTCCACCCAGCTCACCATCCATCGCGTCAAGAACTTGGCATCACCAGAGTTCAGTTGATACTTGCGCAACGAAAAGTCGTGGGTAAAAATACTGGGTCCTTGAGAATGATCGTTCTACACGTCGCCGTCCATCCAGATAGACACAGTATACCGCCGTCGATGTGGGTGGCGACGAAATCTCAATGTTCCAGATAGACGGACGGAATGCTGCCAACACCTCCCAGACCGAACGCGCTGCGATGTACCTACCTCGCTGATCTTTTGGTCCTCGAAAGGCGCAATCATATAGGGCAACATCGTAGGTGGCCATCATCAATGGGATGACTACTGGCAGCAGGTCCCTCTGCGAACACAATGATGTCCGTCGTGTTCCGAATACCATGCGCCATCTGTGGCCGCTTGTCGGCAAACGGCACGGTGAGTACACGGATTTGCTCCCGATCTATCTTGTTGGCAAACTCTTGGAGAGGCTCCTTTATTTCCTCTTCAGTGATAGAAATAATTTCCTTTGGTTTTCCGACTAGCCAGCTATGTGTGGCTTCTTTAAGTTCTTCACCAGCGTCGATCGTAGACACGATGATTGTGACATCCTCGAATGCAATGTAGGTTGGGTTTTCTGGTAGAGGCACGGGACGATAGGTGAAATAGGCAACTATGCGTATCATGTACCAAAGGTACCGGAAAATCCTTTGTTCCTGTTGTCCCTGGGTCATATCCAAGGAATGGGTGTGCGGAACAACGTACCCAATGACACCGAATGGTACAACTGTGAACAGGACGACGTTGATTAGAATGAGGTATGTTATTACTAGGAAGGTGGACTCACAAACGGGGAATGCATCGGAAGTGAGGCCGTCAATTGGGTCAACTTGACCTTTCAAAGAACTGGAAGCAAATGAAGTAGGAAACAAACAGAAGAAAGTCTCCCCAACTAGACCAGCGGGGCTTCAATTCATCTATTGCCTACAGGACTTACGGTTCTCATCTGCCAAGCCCTTGAATTCATGAGTCTGGTCTCTGGAGGCGGCCTATGCATTGATATTGTCAATTAAATCCCGGGACCAGTCAAACTTCACCATATTATCTGAGTCGCATGTCGGAGCTCTCCGTTCACTGACGAATCATTCGGACAATAAAGGACAAGTCCATAAGTTGCGACATTACAAAGCGTTACTATGTGACTGTGGCTGTGCTGCTAGCGGAGTGCGTGATCATTCCTGGTGTCCTCGGGGTGACAAGGATATACCGAGTGATAACATTACAAGCGATATTAAGAAACAGAACATCAGAAGCCTGCCAGCAAACCTGGGACGAAAGCTGTATAACATTGTCCGGAAATCGGCTGAGTAACAGCTTCTTGCTTGAAGGGCGGTGATACAACAGAGGTATCTAGTCGAATCCATCGACAGCGACGTTCCAGGTCCACCGTCCTTCTAGGAATCCCTTGGCAGTATCGTCCAGCATGATTTCGTTCCGTTTAGATACGTATACCTGATCACGGGACGAAAAGACAAGATTGGTCAGAAAAAGTCACATCACGGGAATGGTGATTCGTACAGTCTTATCGGTTACCCTCTGTCGCAGTGTTGATATTGCATCCGCATCGGTAGGAGATTCCAGCAACTCCGACAATTCCTCTACAGCATGCTCTAGGTCCCTGTCGGGTGCATCCGCATCAACTTAGTTCCGCATGAAAACTGAAATAACTGTACCTCTGATTATCTTCAAAGAGTTCCTTCTCGTTGCACTTCTCTAAATAGTATGCCATAGCATACGTCCACTTCAGCGTCATTCGGCATTTCTCAACTTCATCAACTGCTTTCTTCATAAATTGGACTTCAATCCACGTCAAGTCTGATGTGACCTGCATCTCCTCCATTTTCTTCTCGGTCTTATTGTATAGTTCGACAGATAGTTTGGCGGATTGTTCGTGGTTTGCCCAGCGGTTGTAGTACTATGAATTGTGTTAGACAGTGAGAAATGTAATAAATGCATGAGGCGTACGTGGAGATAGCGCTCTAGTGAGGCTCTGCTCTTCGACTGAGCATCCCGAGCGTCTACACCAGCCTTTTCATCATACCGATTACACGAGTACCAAGCCGTCCCATGTTCGGACCATGGACCTGGATAATGTAAGCGAAAGCGCGAACACAAGGGGTCTGACGATTACCCATGCACACCCAACAAAACTCGTGCTTGCATTTCTTGCAGGTCATGTGGCTACAGGGAGATTGGTGAGCAACGACGTGACGAAATTGATGGGGACGTACTTGCAACCTCCGTTTTTCTCAATCGTACTCTGGCATTTAGAACACTCCTTAGTGTTACTCTTGATCCAGTTTGCAGTCTCGCTGTCGTCTCGACACTTCTTGAGCCACATCTTCGCCACCCCGCATATAACCGGTCGATGATCGCTCTCGATCGAGCATCCGAAACAAAATTTATGTTGAGGTGACGCCCCACATGAGACCGTTGGAACGATCGTCGTTAAGGCACTCTTGGAGGCCGCGGCGGGGCAAGAGACGGTGTACGTGCACGAAGGATAGGGACAGTACCTCAAATTAGGGTTTGAACCGACAAAGTGCCGCACAAGAAGTTCATTGACACGCTCCCAGGTAGCTGTGTCATACCCCAAAGCGGATCGCACGAATGGATCAGGCGCGATGGTGCTACAACCTTCAGCCATACACCTGATCGAGTGCTCGCCCTCCTCGCGAATCTTGGAGGTGATGTAGGCGTTCCAACATCCATTACAGAATGTATGGTCACATGACAGTGTCGAAAACGCAGTTTGTGAATCGTCATAGCAGATTGGGCACACGAAGGGCTCCGGTTTTGGAGGTGGGGCTGTGCCGGAACGATCAGCGTCAGCCGGAATCCCGATGAATGAAGGGAGAGAGCATACCTAGTGTTTGCCGCATGGGACGCCGCAGCGTACCAGAACGAGCGCTCGAGGAAATACCTTGAGATCGCTCGGGCCCAGCAGCTGAAGGGGGTACTCTTGACGGAGGAGATATTCCCGCAGAAACAGAGACTGACGAAGCGTTATCCATATATTTCTCGATCAAGCGCTCCTTGTTCCAATTCATGTAGCGCAAGAGCAATGAGGCGGTGCTAGCCTACGAACGGAATGAGCAAGGTAGAAAAAAAGGACGATGAGGCAACATACATCTACGCCAAATATGCCACTGATGTGTTCGACGTCTGCCGCCATAAGTTTCTCGACGGCGAGTTGAGGGAGGGCTTCGTGCTCCACCTCGTATGCCTTGCGGATGGCACGCTGCGGGACCTTGAAGTCGTCGCCAAAGGTATCCATGTCCATTTCATCATCAGATGAATCTGAGTCTGGCACCAAATAACGAGGACCGGGTGAGTGCGTTGTATTTCATGTGGCTCGTGAGCAGAGGAAACCTTCCAGGGGTACTTACCGTCTTCTTTCGCGCTCAACATGTCTTCATCCTCGTCGTCATAGTAATCTACGTCTTCGTCAGAGTATTCGTAGTCTGAAGACATGCTCGGAGTCGTTGAATATCGTGTGTGGTCGCTGTCGGAAACGGTGAGCAAGGGTCACGAATCGATTAGGATGGCTTACACGATCATGCGGTGCTACATTTTATAACTGTGGGAACAAAGTACTACCCGTGAGAAAGATCACGCGTTTGAGTCACGTGCCTTTTGATGACTCGAATAAGAAAGAAATCGATCTGTACAAAAAGGCGGATGCTCGTCCGAAGATGCATTAGCCAACTACGCCAACATCACCCGGTCAGACAAAGTATCATACCACTATTATCTACTAGAAAAATGGCTTCAGAAGGCGCTGGATCTCACAAGGACCCTATTACGGGCGAATTGATCTCAAAGACGTGGGTATTTCATCTTTTTCTCTCATCCGGATGATGAACTTGATCGTTCTTCAAACAGTGAACTAAAGCGCCGCGAAAAGCAGCGTGAAAGAGAGGCAAGGAAGGCTGAAAGGGCCGCTGCTCCTGCTCCTGCTCAGGATGGCAGCGCAAATGCCCCTAACGAGGATGACCTCAACCCCAACGTGAGTCATGTTGCCGCCTCGCCTGTAATATTCTCTGAAATGGGCATCTTCCTAGCAATATTATGAACTTCGTTCCAGGGCGATATTGAAGCTCAAGGAGACGCAGGAACCTAATCCGTATCCTCACAAGTTCCATGTCTCCAAGTCAATCACAGACTTCATCCATGAATACGGGAAAGATGGGTTGATTTCCCCCGGACAAAAGCTTGAAGGTGTCCAAGTCAGTCTCGCCGGACGCATACATAGCATCCGGAGCAGCGGCAGCAAGCTCAAGTTTTATGACTTGCACGGTGAAGGCAAGCACGTCCAGGTCCTCGCCAACGTCCGGTATGTAATGTCACGTTCGTCAGCAGTCCTCCTATGAACAAAGGCGGGTACAGAGACGCAGCCAATGAAAAGACTTTTTTGGCGACGCAACAGATCTTCCGCAGGGGTGATATCGTTGGTGTCGTCGGTATCCCATCTCGCTCCCAAAAGGGAGAGTTGTCTATTTCTCCCTCAGAAATGGTCCTTCTCGCACCCAACTTGCATCAGTTACCTTCTGGTCATTTCGGCCTCAAGGATCAAGAGACTAGATATAGAAAGCGTTATCTGGACCTCATTCTCTCCGACGATACCCGTCGCATTTTCATTACCCGTTCCAAGATTATCAATTACATTCGCAGGTTCTTCGACAGCCTTGGCTTTCTTGAGGTCGAGACACCCATTACTAGCGTGATTGCTGGTGGTGCGACCGCAAAGCCCTTTATCACGCATCACAATGATCTTGACCTCGACTTGTACCTCCGCATTGCGCCTGAACTATACTTGAAGGAACTTACTGTCGGCGGACTAGATCGCGTGTACGAGATCGGCCGAGTGTTCAGGAACGAAGGAATTGATCTCACCCACAATCCCGAGTTCACGCTCTGTGAATTCTATATGGCGTATGCGGATATGTACGACGTCATGGATATCACGGAGAACCTGCTCGAGGGGATGGTCAAGTATCTGACGGACGGGAGCACTGTCATGACGTACCACCCAGAAGGCAAGGGCGGAAAGGAACTCGTTATGGATTTCGGGACGCCTTGGAAGCGATATGATATGATCGAGACCCTAGAAGAGAAGTTGGGTGTCAAGTTTCCCCTGAGTAACACGCTGCACACCTCTGAGGCAAACAAGTTTCTCTTGGACGTCTGTCAAAAGGTAACGATTTCCTTCATTCATCCCGCGCATATACTTACAAGTGCAACAAAGAACGGTGTTGAATGCTCTGAGCCTCGCACCAATGCTCGTCTGCTCGACAAGGTAAACTCCAATGCCGCGAATCAGACTACGTGGAGTGACTCATCTCCGTTAGCTCGTCGGTGAATTCATCGAGCCACTTTGTATCTCACCTGCTTTCATTGGTCCGTCGTCCCTTTGTTTTCCTTATGTTCTCGAGCTGACTCGTTGCCACTCAGTGGGCCATCCTCAAGTTATGTCACCCCTTGCCAAGAACCATCGATCACGTCCGGGACTCTGCGAACGTTTCGAGGTATTCCTGTGCGGCAAGGAGATATGCAATGCGTATACAGAGTTGAACGATCCATTCGAACAACGGTTACGTTTCGATGAGCAGGTACGTTTTCGAAGGGCCTCGTTTCGAATCATCGACAATCACAACCACCAGGCCCGACAAAAGGAGCAAGGCGACGACGAGGCACAGCCGATCGACGAGACATTTGTGAATGCGTGAGTTGATGGAGCTTATATGAAAACGCTGGATTGATCGAACTCGTGATCAGGTTGGAATACGGTCTTCCCCCCACTGGAGGCTGGGGAATGGGTGTTGACCGGCTTGTCATGTTCCTAACCGACTCTTCAAGTAAGATCCTATCTCTTGACGATCCTTGTGTCTGATAAGCGTTTTTTCAGACATCAAGGAGGTACTCCTGTTTCCTGCAATGAAGCCCATCGAGTCGGGCTCCAACACCGCACCTCCTGGACAACAGCAGAATGTGAATGCGTGAGAGCAAAGCAGGTGGAAGACATGGCAGGTATTGTTCCCCCCAAAAAAAGGTGTATTGATCTGTACGACTTGATCCTTGATCTCTGCACGCTTGATTGAGCTATCGATCGCAGAATACATGCGATATCTGGTCGATCGTATAACGCAGAAACAAGGTATGTATACAAGCTGGCGCAACACGGGATTCGGGTGGACCAAGGCCTCGGGCATGCTGGCATAGTGGTGATCTGGATTCGAACGTCGCGATCATCGACCAGAGGAAAGCGATATTTGTCCCGGTGAGGCGAAGGGCTGGGCGTCGTGAGTACGCACGACGTCGCTCTGCGACCTCAATTTTGAGTGTTGTGGGTGACATCAACCCAATGAACCACCTAAAATTTGATTCAATGAACCTGACTCGGTAGGAAGGTACACCTCGCATGGCTAGGGCTCAAGTATAAATGATTGTCCCTAGCACGTGGGTTCGTGATCTGGCGACGCATCATCATTGATACAGTGCCTTAGTCAAGGTTGAGGTTGCTAAAAAGCATTCATCACTTCAAAGAGCTGGAACATAGGCTGCTGTCACAAAAGTCCAAACTTGCCTTCCAATACTGCCATATTTAGACTTATTCTGAGACAATTGGAACGGGATTTAATCTAAATTTTGTCAAAAATATGAACATACAGAGGGTCATGATGCCATATTTAGGCCCTGGGAACTGTGTTTTACCTTTTTTGACCCCCTTTTGAGTGCCTTCCAACTGCCTTGGAATAATTTCGGGTCGAATTAGAAGCCGAATTGGAAGCCGGCGCCATCTTGGGGCCTTACAAGCGCTTGTAAGTCGTGGGAATGCAAAA
>JBBPNZ010000448.1:0-19732 GCA_038091195.1 Phylloporus rhodoxanthus | reverse complement strand
TATCCGAGTTGGATCGGATAAGGACGTAAGACGAATGAGTCAAGGTGCGAAGAGAGTAAAAGAGATGAGTCAGAGATATCCGAGTTGGATCGGATAGAAACGAGAAGCGGAAGAGTCAAAGTATAATGAATCAACATACGAAATACCAAAAGAGAGCAAAGAAAGCGGCGAGTAGTCCTCCTAGTAGGAAGCGAAAGAGGATAGGGAGGAAAAAGCATAACATTACCCCCTGTTTACTCCAAAGACCTCCAGGTCTTTGCTTACCCTGCTGCTTTGATTGTCAGTCACTGTCTGACCACCCACTGTGAACGGTATTCCCCGTGAGTTCAGCGTCCCTGGGATCCACGATAATACAAGGCTCTTCGAAAACGTCATTGAAATCGAGATGGGAATGCAGTTCCACTGCAAGTTCTTCGTCGACGGGATACCAATACCCGGTGCAGGAGGAGTTCGCGGGGGAAGCGGCACGAGAGTGGGTGCAGATGGGGTTGTCGCAAGAGGTGAGTTCTCTTCGCCTGGACTCCGGAGAGAAGTCAGCGTCGGAAATGGGAGGTACGCGTCGGTCAGGAGGGGGGGTTACGAGGGGGCCGTGGACCACAGATTCCACGAGAGCGTCTTTGTCCTCAGTGGCAGGAGAAGGGATGGTGGCGGGAAAGGAAATGCGACGAACGGGTTGGCCTTGCCAATTGGTAGTGACGCGAGTGAAGGTGGGGACCGGAGTGGGGGTGTAATAGGTCATGGTCTCACAAGAGCCGACTTCGGACTCGCCGAGGGTCGAGGACGTGGGGGAGGTGTGGACGGGAGCGGGGACCGTAATCGTGGATCGTTCGGCAGAAATAGGGATGCGGCGAGAGACTTGGAGGGGAACGGTGGGGTTTAAAGCAGACTGGGCCGGGGCGGGGATGGTGACATAAGGACGCGTGGGTAGAGGGGCAGGAGAGGGTGGATGGGTTCGGAAATGGTGTTCAGTGCAAACAAGAACGTCGTCAATTCTGGCCTCTTTGAGAGTGCGGAGCAGAGCAGCTCGTTGGGTGGTCAGGGCATGTCAGAGGATCATGGGGACGTGGGGAAGAGACGCTTGCTCTCTGATGGCTTGTTCCATAACCGGAAGATGGAGGAAGAGAGTGGAGTTTTGGAGAAAGGTGTTGTGAAGGGCGGAAATGAGGGAGTTGCAGTCGACCAGTCGAGACATGATCATGGAGAGGGTGGGGTCCTGAAGGAAGGAGATAATTGCCTGGTAGTCGTCGTCAAAGTATTCGGGAAGATGGCGGGCGGCAGTGGAGGGGAGAGTGGGAATAGACATGATTGGCTAAAGACGATGTAGGCAAGAGAGGATGGGAGATATCTAGAGATGGTGGAGTCGTTTATATTGCGAGAGGATGGAGGCGCAGTGACGGAGATTGGACTCGGGTTCCCATGTGTTCTCGGAGGCAGAGTATCCTTTCCACGCGGTCAGGTATCTCCGTCGATTGATGGGGCCTTTGTGGGAGAGGATAGCCTCTACTTCATACTCTTCTTCATCATCAATGACGTCAGGGGGCGGTGTGAGGAAGGAAGGTCCGTAAGATTCAGTGCTGCGGAATGGTGATAGGAGGGAGGCATGGAAGACGTTGTGTATTTTCCAGGTGGGGGGAAGACAGAGTTTGTATGTAAGTGGAGATAGTACCTGAATGATCTCGAAGGGACCGTGGCATTTGGGCGCGAGCTTCTTTGATGGGTATTTGAGGCGGAGATGGGTGGCTTCTAACCAAACCTTGTCTCCCACTTTCCATGGGGTAAAGCGGTGGGTTGAGCGAGCGGACATAATTTTTCGGGCAGACTCATGAGCAGCAAGGGCTTCCTTGCGAGCGTTGTCAAGATTGGAGAGTCGATGTTCGAGGGCGGGGAGGAAGGTCTTTCCGAGTGTGGGGTAGGAGCAGGGTTCGTAGCCGTAGAGTAAGGAAAAAGGGGAGCATTTTGTTGAGCTGTGCGGGGCGGAGTTGTGATGGAATTCTGCTGCGGATAACGATTGCGCCCAGGAGTGAGAATTGTTGGCACAAAATATACAGAGATAGGTCTCTAGTTCTTGATTGGTTCGCTCGGTTTGTCCGTCAGATTGAGGGTGATAGGCAGTGGAGAGGCAGACATCGTATTTCAAGAGGTGGGCAAGTTCTCTGGCGAAGGCGGAGGCAAATTGTGGACCTCTATCAGAGATGAGGGAGTCGTGGAGACCAAATCGTTTGAAGACATGATTGAAGAAAAGGGAGGCAATTCCAGCGGCGTTGATAGTTTTGGAACAAGGAAGGAGAATTACCCCCTTAGTAAGCCCATGGTCGACCACGACCAAAATGGAATCATGGCCCTCAGACAAGGGGAGATCGGTTATGAGGTCGCATGACAGTTGTTTGAATGGCAGGGTCACAGAAGAGGTGATGGGAGAGAGAGGGGGGACCGTTGGGTGTGTGTTAACCTTGTTCTGTTGGCAGATGGCGTAACCATTGATAAAGTGTTTGACGAAGGTAGAGAGTCCCGGCCACCAGAAGTCATGCTTGAGAATGACTCTCGTGTGGTAAACACCCATGTGGCCTGAGAGGGGAGAAGAGTGGATGGAATGTAGGAGTGCTGACCGAGCAGGAGGGGGAACATACATACGGCCTTTAAAATATAGATGGCCATTGTCGAAATGCCAGTCAGAAAGGGAGGTGCGGGTGAACAAAGGGGACCCTTCATCAAGGGCGGCGAGAGCTTTGATAACAAAGGGGTCGGTCGATGTGGAGGATAGGATGTGGCTGGCAAGGGCGGTATCGAGAGCATTAATGACGACGGGGTTGGGGATGATGGAAGCGTTGATGTTGTCTGTCGAGGTGTCGATGGAGTCTCGGCGAGAGAGAGCGTTGGCAGGACCCATGCGGGTGCCTGGAGTGACCTGCCAGACAAGTTCGAAGTCTTGTAGGAAAAGAGACCAACGAGCCTGTCGGCGAGAGAGCTTGCGGGGGTCTTTGATATATGAGAGGTTTTTGTGGTCAGTGATAATGGTGATAGGGAGAGCGGTACCACGCAGGTATTGTTTCCACTCGTCAAGGGCGAGGATGACGGCGAGGAGTTCGCGATTGTAGATATCATAATTTCGCTCGGCGGGGGAGAATGTTTTAGAAAAGTAGGCGACAGGACGGAGGTCATGATTAGAATCATGTTGCATGAGGACTGCGCCAGAAGCGAGGAGAGAGGCGTCGGTCATGACAGAGAATGGCTTGGAGATGTCGGGGATGGCAAGGACAGGGGCGGAGCAGAAGATCTTTTTAAGGCAGTCGAAGGATTGTTGTTGTAGAGGCGACCAGGTCCAAGATTCATTCTTGCGTGTCAGGAAGGTGAGCGGAGCGACAACGTCAGAGTAGTTGGGGATGAATTTGCGATAGAAGTTCGCAAATCCTAGGAAAGAACGTACTCCCTTGACAGATGTGGGTGGTTTCCAGTCGGCGATAGTGGAGAGTTTCTTGGGGTCCATACGAACGAGTCCTTGGCCAATGATCATTCCGAGATATTCCATGGTGGGAGTGTCAAAAGAGCATTTGGATATCTTGAGGGAGAGACCGTTTTCGCGAAGATGGAGGAGGACATGACGAGTGCGTTCGTGGTGAAGTTCAATGGTTCCGTGGGTGTGAATGCCGAGATCGTCCATGTAGATCTTGAGCCAATGTTCGAGGATCATGTCGGCAAAGATATGGTTCATGAATGCCTGGAATGTGGCGGGTGCGTTGCAAAAGCCGAAGAACATGACAGTGGGTTCGAAGAGTCCGAGGGGGGTGATGAAGGCGGCTTTCCATTGGTCTTCCTCCCTAATACGAATGTTGTTGTACCCCCATCGGATGTCAAACTTGGTGAAGAAATTGGCATCTTTCATGTCGTCGATGAGTTCCGTGATGAGAGGCAGAGGATAAGCATTCCGAATGGTGTGACTGTTAAGATAGCGGTAGTCCTGGCACGGGCGAAGAGATCTGTCTTTCTTTGGGATGAAGAAGAAAGGTGCGGCTTGTGGGGATTTGGATGGGATGATGCGGCCGGTTTTCAGATGTTCTTTGATGAATGCATGACAAGTCTCCTTTTCGGCAGGGTTGAGTGGGTAGACCTTGGCGATCTTTGGGACAAAGGTATCTTTGAGGTCGATAGTGTGATCGAATGGACGATGAGGGGGGAGCTGATTATGGGTAGCTTCGGCGAAGACGTCAGCGAAGTCAGAGCAGAATTCTGGGATAGGGATATCTTTGGGTTTCTCGGTCTGGGCAATTTCCGTGGAGATAGTAATCTTGGCAATGTTTTCTTCCGAAGATCCCGTTGAGGGAGGGCACTCACAAAGAGGCCTCTCTACCCCAAGAGGATATCAAGAAGAGAATGCTGAGGCGGTGTCGAGGTCCGGGTCAGGGAAAGGCATAGTTCCATAAGAGAGGGTGTTTGTTAACTGGGGGAGGGAATCAAAGTCGAGAGTGAAGGTTTTCCAATCAATGGTCGGGTTCCATTTCTGGAGCCAAGGTAGGCCGAGTATAACGTGGGGATGTCGGAGACGAAGCACTAGAAAGGAGACGGTGTCGGAGAGATCCGAGGCAGAGATCTTAATTGTCGCTTTCCATAGGATAGATCCCTTGGTGTTTGTAGTTCCATCTACATTGTAAGCGATGAGGGGTTGTGTGAGGCGGGACAGTCGAAAGTCTCCCAAAGGGAGGAGTCGAGGGTCAAGGAAATTTCCAGTAGCTCCAGAGTCAATGAAGGTGCTGGTGTCAACGGTTTTTGTCTTTCCATGTAGCTGAATGGGGAGACGCATGGTTCTATTGTCGTTCTGTGCTACAAGTACATGATCGGCGGTAAGGGAAGGAGATGTCGAGGCGGCTTCCCTTTTTAAAAATCCTTAGCAGCTTGGATTCGTTCAGAAGGAACTGACTGGGCTTCCTCCATTGGTTCTTTGTAGCACATCTTTAGGACAGAAAGGATCTCCTTTTCTCCTTTCCCAGAGGTCTTCAGGGAGTTGACGTACTCGCTGAGAGGGTTGGCGTTGGCGATGGCGGAGATGGACGAGGCTGGTCGAGGGGTTGGGGGTGGGGGAGGGGACATTTCGGTGGAACGAATGTTCTGGGGGCGTCTGGTTCTGGGGGTGCTGGGGAACTTTCGGCAGTTTTGGGCGTTGTGGCCAGGTAGGTGGCACCGGAAACATAGATTATCTCTGAAACATTTGGCACGTTCAGTGGGGGAGAGCTTGGCGATGGAAATAGCATCGATGTCCATGGCATTGGGGTCTCGGGTGGGGCGAGGGGTAAACGCAGAGGGAGCGCGTCCTCCACGAAGGGCGAGAATGTGCATCTTCTGTGCGTGGAAGATTTTGGCTTGGTCGATCCATTTAGTGATGGTGGTGGGGATGGCGGCCATAGAGAGGATCATAGTGGCGATTCGTTGGTCAAGACCAAGAGAGAACTGGTCGATAAGAGTAATGTCGTCAGTGATTCCAGCCTTGCATGAGAGGTTCTGGAAGTCGGTGATGTACTGCTGGAAACCATCGTCGGTGGTTCCGTTTGAGAGGCGGGAGGTCTTCTGGATGAGCTTAGAGAGTTCGAGACGGGCGGTAGCTTTAGTGTCGAATGGATAAAACGTAGATTCAAAGTTGGTGGCAAACTCCTTGAAGGTTTTGCCTGCAGTGATAGTAGTATTGGCCATTTTGTCATACCACATTTCGGCGAAGGAGGCACCTCTTCCCTTAGACATCTTGTTAAGGGTGGTCATAATTCTGTCGTTGTCGGTCAAGTACAGCGCATCGTTGAGGGCGAAGTAGGCCTTCATGGCCTTGATCCATCTGGAGGCATCAGTAGGTTCTCCAGAGAAATCAGCAGAGAGAGCCGCTTTGAGTTCAGAGGTGTGGGTGGACATGGGAACAGTAGGCTGTGCTGGGGCAGTGGTGGTGGGCAGAGGGTTTGCTGGTGGGGGCGTCGAGGGATGAGTTTGGATAATAGTCCTCTGAGTGATACTAGGATACGTGGGTGTTGGTCTGTGGTGGCGGTGGCTTCGGACAAGCTGCTGGGATGATTGTTCTTCAGGGGCGTCGATTTCAATGTTGCTATCAGCGTCGAGGGGTTCTGGGCAGAGTCCAAATCTGGATGATCGACTCGTGATGGTAACTGGTGGGTCCTACACTGTGGAAGGTGGGACCGAGGTTAGTCTTGAACTTTTGTTACGCGTAGCGTACACAATGGACGAGGCTCCTAACTTGCTACTCGAGTGATACTCACGAAGAGACCAACTCAAGAGATGACAAGAGACAAAGGAGGGCGAGGATTCGGTCAAGGGGTTTCCTTGAGTGAAGACGAGGATGAGGTTACGAAAGATCGGACAAGGGGTTTCCTTGTGCGAGACGTGGACTAAAGATTCGACTTAAAGTCGCGAGGATGGGACTTGATAGTACGCTAGTATTGCGCAGTTCAAGACTGAGGAATACATGTAGTACGAGCTAGTACTTATACTAAGTGAAGTTCGCGCACGGACCAATGAAAGACAAAAGAAGAAAGAGACACTTCCCCGAAATAGAAAGAGAAGGGGGAGAGTCAGTGTCAACGTATCGTAAAGGAGATCAAGCTGCGGATTGTGACGATCAAAGTGAGACACAGGTTGGTCTGCGGAATGTGAACATCAAAAGGGGGAGGCATATCCGAGTTGGATCGGATAAGGACGTAAGACGAATGAGTCAAGGTGCGAAGAGAGTAAAAGAGATGAGTCAGAGATATCCGAGTTGGATCGGATAGAAACGAGAAGCGGAAGAGTCAAAGTATAATAAATCAACGTATGAAATACCAAAAGAGAGCAAAGAAAGTGGCGAGTAGTCCTCCTAGTAGGAAGCGAAAGAGGATAGGGAGGAAAAAGCGTAACACCTGGAGAGAGATGAGAAGGGAGAAGATGAAAAGAGAGGAAGGGCTAACCTACAGCTACAGATGCCATTTTAGTTCGTCATGATGGAAAGGCAAGGCTACATAGCGCGAGCGGTATTGAAAATGTCATGTGATCTTATCTCTTATCTTTAGTCATCACATATGACATTGATCTGTCAGCTGTTGGTCATATTCTTTTGTCATGCTGACTGATGCACACTGCTCATGTTTTGCCATTGGACGATAAGCTTTGTCGTTAGTAATACGATAGATAAGCTCCTTTTATGCCATTGGCTGCTACTCAGCTATTGTTCTCTCTATTTAGATATTTCGTACATATGTACAAACAATAGCTAGATGTATATAAGAGGGGACTCTCTACACATTCCCCTCTAACAAATTCCACCCACTTTTTGTTCTACTGCTAGCCTCTACTAGCAAGACCTTGACTATCAACTATTGTTCGTCACTAAGTGAGTAGTTCCCACTTAGTTCATTTCCTTTGTCCCTTTGCCATTTGGATTCCATTCTGAAAGGTTATGAGCCCTGCTTAGACAAGTGGAGTTCGTCTTTGATATCACGATGCCTCCCACCGTCTCACGCGACAAATGTTGGTGGTTGCTTGATGTTATGAAAATTGTTATGCTACTCATATGGTTATATGAGGGGCTTCAGGAGGCTACTCGAGTTGATCTTGCTCTCGATTTATTTCTTTTTACCTTTAACAATGGCTTTACAATTATCCGACATGATGTCGAGGACCTTGCCATTGTTTTTTGGTTTGAGAGTTTAACAAGAAGACACTTACTGATGATTGTCTTATCATCTGATGAACGACAGCCATCATCATCAGTAAGTTCTCTAACTCCACCTCCTACGCCACAAGAACCCGTGTTACAACCATCCCCTCCTCGAGAAGAACCTCAAGGAGAGATTAGTCCTACACCAAGGTACCGCTTTCATAGCGAGACTGTTCCTCAACGAATCGTTGACGAACAGATTGTTCCACTAGGAGTCCCTCTTCAAATCTCTTGTCCTGTGTGTCTAGGGAGTATTGAACCAGGAGAAGTCCACCGTCATGGTGAGAGAGACGTTATACGTCGAGGAGTAGACCATAGTCTAACAGACCATCAGACTCGACCTTTCACTTATTATAGAGTGATTACTCCTACTCCTCCACAGAATCCCTTTACTTTTCGTCCTCAACCCTACGGCTCTCCATTATCACCTTCTACTATCGCTTTTCAGCAAACACATCCTCCTCCCATCTACGACTTTCATCGCAACGATGTCCTCATCCCAATCCCCGTCGCCAGCCCTCTCCTCGTCCCTCTCCGACAAAGAGAATCAGATTGCTCAGATCATCCAGGTCCCTCTTCTTCCAGTTCCACCAATTCCGTGACTCCCATTACAAGATCTGGTGGAGTTCCGCTTCGATGAAGCTCCTTGTCTCCAGATCGCCCATCCGGTCCCATGCTAAACCACACTCGTGGAGATGCTCATATTCGGCGCTCAGGTTGGTGTCCCTCATCGTTTCGAGGACGAGCACCCAGAATGGGTAACGTTATGGACCAGCGAATGGATTCAAACATATCCATGGGATTGCGATTGTCTAGTGAAGACCATCCCTTATTCACAGGAAGAACCATTTTATCTCCACGTCCAGATCGGAGATACCTGCCGATCTTGTCTAGCTCAGTTTCGGAGCACTCCTCTTCTTCATCAGCTAATCAAACAACTGACACTACTGACCAGTGTCGAAGTAGCTCTGGGATGTCTTCAAATCATGTGGATGAAGCCCTACTTCCTGGTGATGCAAATGCACCTGGATCTGCAGCAAGTGGTGCAATCACCACGCATGGTGATGCCCTTCCGGATTCAACTCACTGAAACCAGAGCTCCTTATCCCGTGAATAGCACTCGCTATATCGGAGAAACCATAGCACAATACTATGAGGCTGCAGGTTGGGCTTTCCCTTCTAACACTTACGAGGAAACTCGTAATTTTATGATACATGACTAGGGCTGGGAGATTTTTCATCGGGACCTTTTTCCTCCTTCTTACACGAACCTTTATTTATATAAGTCCAAATTGCCTAACTATTACCCACTCCAACAGAATTGGGTGGAGATAGAGCATGGAGCTCTACCTTGGATGCGAGGTTGTGCCACTGCCGAGGCATAGGGACTTACCATTGAAGAGCTTGCGGCTCGACACGGTATCGATGTTCAAATGTGGAATTTCCTTTTCGACATGGACATGCGCGATGACCTACGGAGGATGTCCCCGGATATTTACCGGAGAAGTAAAGTTATTCAGAAGCTGATAAAAGAAGCTGCAGGTACACCATAGGAAGATGTTGTTTATGCATCTCTCGCCGGAACTTACTCCAGACGAAAACAAAGAGCTGCTAAACAAGGCGAAAATAATTGTTGAGTTAGAAGACATACTTAGTATTTTCGCTTCTGTTCCTCTTCATCCTCTTTGGCCTCTTGGACTAAATCATGATTTTTGTTTGTACAATAGAGACTATGTTACTCCTATGTGTACGTTTCTTGATTACAATTGTTGGGATGGTTACAAAAATCTAGGTGTCCCGTATCATTCATGCGGAGATTATAAAATTGTATATGCGAGAACTGGAGGAAAACCTCCTTTACATTTCAAAAATCTGCATTACATATTTACCCTTTACTTTGAAACATTGGAAGGAGACCATTCTTACGTTTACTCAAGTTCACCTACTGTAGTTCAAAGGCCAAAGACTAAAGATGACAGATGACAATACTGGGATTCAAAACTCCTTGGTCCAAACAAAAGAACTCATAAACATTGTACTCGACAACTTGCAAATATCTTGGGGACTAACATGGGTTTGATACCTTTCAATCTTCTATCTCAAAGTTATGATGATTTGTTTACTGAAATTGGATTTGCAGACACTATCCTATTTCTTCAGTAAGAAATGGCTGCCCTTACTACTCCCATTGATTTCAAAACCGACAACACTATTCTTGGATGCGTACCCGTTCTTATTGGACCTTCAAATTACTCCATTTGGAAGATTCGAATTCAATCAGTCCTTGAGTCTCTTTTCCTTTGGGGAATCGTAGATGGTACTTTGACTTACGTTAATACCGCCCAAGCTGATCAAGACAAATGGGTAACTATTGATAAGCGTATCACTGGCATTCTCGCCAATACTATCAATAATTCTCATGTTCATCACGTTTCGTATACTTATACTGACATTGCGGTTAAACCCACTCTCAGTAAAGCCCTTTGGGACAAGCTATTCAGCTTATTTGGATCTCGCAGCCTAGCCAGCCAATTCCACTTGTTTCATCAAGCCCAAAGAGTCATGATCAGCCGTAAAACAGCTGGTGATGACATTAACTGTTTGATTTCTCTTTTCAATCAGATGAATGCTGCTGGGCTTAATCTCCCAGATTCCTTTCACGCTATGTTCCTTTTGGAACGTCTTCCTTCCGACATGTACAGCTTTTGCCCAACTGTGGCATTAACCACGGAAGTAGCAAACTTCATGGTTGATAATACTGTATCACCACAAAGATACTTGCTGAAATGTCTATGCAGAGTTTGTTATGTGTAGCGTACACAATGGGTTCCACTCCTAAACCGGTTACCTCGAGTGATACTCACGAAGAGACCAACTCCAGAGGAACGAGGAGGACGAAGAGTCGCTTAGGGGTTTCCTGAAGCGAGACGAGGACGACAAGGGACGAGGGTTGTTCAGGGGTTTCCTGGAACAAGACTAAGACAAAGATTGATCAAGGGGGTGCCTTGAGCTAGATGAGGACTAAGAGTTCGACTTAAGAGTCGCGAGGATAGGACTTGAAGGTACGCTAGTATTGCGCAGATCAAGACTAAAGTACAGGTGGATCAAGCACGGTATTTATACGTGTCTACCCTGCGCACGGACCAAGGAATCGAGAAAGGAAACAAGGACAAGAAAGGAAAAGAACAGTGAAGAACATGGTGGAACACGGGCAAAGTTAGCCATCGTGAGAACGAATGATGTATGGAAGGTCGGAAGAGAGAGAAGTCTCACACGGTAGACGAGTCAATGTAAAAGAGATAGGTCCGGTGATTAAGAGGAAAGTGGAATGGCGGTAGTGACGATCACCTAGCCAATTGTCATAGTGAGAGGAAAAGAGAAAAAGGACAAGACGATGAAATAGAAGACAAATCGTAACATTACCCCCTTCGTACAATTGAGCCCCTGGCTCGATAGTCAATCCCGGTTGTCCCCAAAAGGTGATTCCCGGAAAGAGAGGCTCGTCAGTTGTTGTTCTCCAAAGAAGAGGCGCGAGGTACGTGTGCAGACGGACATAAATTGAGGACGTGTCCTGGTTGAGCGCAAAGCCCGCAGTTACGGTGGGGGCAGTATCGGTCACGATGTCCCCAGTTACGACAGAAGTCACAGTAGATAGATAGGCAACTACGCAAAGGGTGGCCGGGGGCGGAGTCATGGCAGTGTGGGCAGATGTAGTCGGGGCAGTTCTCTCGTATGTGACCGAGAGCATGACATAGAAAGCACCGAGTGGATGACGACATAAGCGGGAGGCAGTAATGATCAGGCAGAGGGAGGACCTGCGTGGGGGAGGACAAAATTTGATCGCCATTGGGGAGGGTGATCTATTGAGGACGATCGCGAGGGATTGGGATAGCTGCGGTAAGAGGGTCTTCCTCATCACTGTCGGTGGGAGCCCAATCGGATTCTACAGCGGTAGGAGTGTCTGCGGGTGGAGGGGAAGAAAGACGAGACAAGAGAGAGCGTGGAGGAGGAATTGGGATGGGAGCATGAGGAGGGGAGTAAGTGGTTAACGTATCAGTAGATGAAAGGTAATGGTCTCGTTGTTCTTGGGGAATGGTGAGAAAGATACGACAAAAGACAGGATAGATGCGGTCCAGCAACAGGGCAGAGATGTAGCTACTGAAATCTGCATGGCGTAAGGCGACTAAAGAAAAACGAGAAACTTCAGAGAGAGAAAACTGCACTGCTATATCAGGCTGGGAGGAGGAGGCAAGGAGAAGAGCGGTGTGGGTGGTGCCATGAAAGACGTGGATGAGTTCTTGTACAATTCCGTCATGTACGAAGTGGGGATTTTGTTCAATGAGGTATATGAGTGGAGGGGAGTCAAGAACTGCAGAGTACAGAGCAAACTGAGCGGATTCAGGTAGGAAAGTGGGGTAGACTCGTCGAGAATGTAGTCCAGTTGGGGATCCAGAGGGAGACGACAAAGACGAGGACAAGACAGAGGAGGAGAGAAAAGACATGGCAAATAGGAATTGTTGGGTAAGGTTGCAAGAGATACTCACGGAGAGACCGTCAATTGAAACCTTACTGTCCTAGAGGTGGTGGAGTCGTTTATAACTTCGAAGGATTGAAGTGGAGTGGCGGAGGTTAGATTCGGGTTCCCAGGTGTTTTCGGATGAGGGATAGCCTTTCCACGCAGTTAGGTACTTCCGTCGGTTGACCGGGCCTTTGTGTGAGAGAATCGCTTCTACTTCGTACTCTTCTTTGTTATCTATGACGTCAGGTGGCAGGGAAGCGAAGGAGGGGCCGTAGATTTCAGTGGAGCGAAAGGGGGAAAGAAGGGAGGCGTGGAACACGTTGTGAACTTTCCAGGTTTTCAGGAGACGGAGTTCATACGTCAGTGGGGATAGTACGCAGATGATTTCAAAAGGGCCGTGGCGTTTGGGCACAAGCTTCCTTGATGGGTAGTTTAGACGGAGATGAGTTGCTTCAAGCCAGACTTTATCTCCAGTTTTCCATGGGGTGAAACGGCGGGTTGTACGGGCGGACATGATCTTTCTGGCAGATTCATGTGCTGTGAGAGCTTCCTTTCGAGCTTCGTCCAGGTTGGAGAGTCGATTCTCAAGAGCGGGGAGGAAGGTCTTGCTGAGTGTGGGCTAGGAACGTGGTTCATAGCCATAGAGTAATGAAAAGGGGGAGCATCTGGTGGAGCTATGTGGCGCTGAATTATGATGAAATTCTACAGCTGATAACGATTGTGCCCAAGCATGGGGATTGTTGGCGCAGAAGATACAGAGATAAGTCTCTAGTTCTTGATTGGTTCGCTCGGTTTGTCCGTCAGACTGAGGGTGATAGGCGGTGGAGAGGTGGACATCATACTTCAGGAGGCGAGCGAGTTCTCTGGCGAAGGCAGAAGCGAATTGTGGTCCTCTGTCAGAAATGAGGGAGTCATGAAGACCGAAGCATTTGAAGACATTGTCAAAGAAAAGGGAGGCGATTCCTGCAGCATCAATGGATTTGGAACAAGGGATGAGAATTACCCCCTTCATAAGGCCGTGGTCGACCATGACCAAGATAGAGTCAAAGCCTGCGGAGGGAGGGAGATCGGTGATGAGATCACAAGAGAGCTGCTTGAACGGCAGTGACGAGGTGGAGACGATGGGGGATAGGGGCGGGACCATGGGATGGGTGTTGACTTTGTTTTGCTGACAGACGGTGCAGCCGTCAATGAAGTGTTTCACGAAGATAGAGAGACCGGGCCACCAAAAATCACGCTCGAGGATAGCTTTCGTATGATACACGCCCATGTGTCCAGAGAGGGGGGAGGAGTGGATGGAGTACAGGAGTGTGGATTGAGCGGAAGGGGGAACGTACATACAGCCTTTGAAGTAGAGATGGCCATTGTCAAAGTGCCAGTCGGAAAGGGAGGCGCGGGTGAATAAGGGAGATCCCTCATCGAGGGCGGCGAGAGCTTTGAGAATGAAGGGGTCGGATGGCGTGGAGGACTGGATATGATGGGCAAGGGTGACATTGAGAGCGTTAATGACGACAGGGTCGGGGATGATGGATGCATCCATGTTGTCAGAGGAAGTGTCAATGGAGTCTCGCCAAGATAGAGCATCAGCGGGACCCATCTTGGTGCCAGGAGTGATGACCCAGGTGACATCAAAGTCCTGTAAAAAGAGAGACCAGCGGGCTTGGCGACGAGAGAGCTTGCGAAGGTCGCGGATATAAGACAGGTTCTTGTGATCGGTGATGATAGAGACAGGGTGGGGGGTTCCCTGAAGGTAGTGCTTCCACTCATCGAGAGCTAGGATTACAGCAAGGAGTTCTCGATCGTAAATATTGTAGTTGCATTCGGCGGGGGAGAAGGTCTTTGAAAAATAAGCGGTGGGGCGTTTGTCGCCATTGGGGTTGTCTTGCATAAGGACAGCGCCAGCAGCAAGAAGGGAGGCATCAGTCATGACGTGGAAGGGCTTCAACACGTCAGGGATAGCAAGGACAGGAGCAGTACAGAAGAGTTTCCGAAGAGAGTTGAAAGATTGTTGTTGGAGTGGAGACCAGACCCATGGTTCATTCTTTCGTGTGAGGAAAGTCAAAGGGGCAACGATGTTAGAGTAATTTGAGATAAACTTGTGGTAGAAGTTTGCAAAGCCTAGGAAGGAGCGTACTCCCTTGACAGATGTGGGTGGCTTCCAGTCGGCAATAGCAGAGAGCTTCTTCGGGTCTATACAAACGAGTCCTTGACCAATGATCATGCCGAGATATTCCATGGTGGGGGTGTCGAAGGAGCATTTGGATATTTTAAAGGAGAGACCATGTTCTCGAAGGCGAAGGAGGACACGACGAGTGCATTCGTGGTGGAGTGCGATGGTACCGTAGGTATGGATGCCAAGATCATCCATGTAGATCTTAAGCCATCATTCCAGGATCATGTCAGCGAAGATGTGGTTCATAAAGGCCTGGAATGTGGCGGGTGCATTGCAAAAACCGAAGAACATGACAGTCGGTTCAAAGAGACCGAGAGGAGTGATGAAGGCGGCTTTCCATTGGTCTTCTTCTCTGATACGGATGTTGTTATACCCCCATCTAATATCGAACTTGGTGAAGAAGTTTGCTTCTTTCATGTCGTCAATGAGTTCAGAGATGAGGGGTAAAGGGTATGCATTTCGGATAGTATGACTGTTGAGATAACGGTAATCCTGGCAAGGACGAAGACTGCCATCTTTCTTTGGAATGAAGAAGAAAGAGGTGGCTTGAGGTGATTTGGAGGGAACGATTCGGCCGGTTTTCAAATGTTCTTCTACAAAGGCTCTGCAGGTTTCTTTCTCAGAGGGATTGAGTAGGTAAACCTTGGCGATTTTGGGAACAAAGGTATCTTTTAGGTCGATGGTATGATCAAAGGGGCAATATGGTGGGAGTTGGCTGTGAGTGGCTTCGGCAAAGACGTCGGCAAAGTCGGAACAAAAGTCAGGGATAGAGATTTCCTTGGGTTTTTCGGTCTGAGCGATTTCAGTAGAGATGGTGGTCTTGTTAATTTGTTCCCAGGTCGATTCCTTCGGGGGAGGACGCTTACGGAGAGATCTCTCAACCCCTTGTGGATATCGAAGAGAGAGCACAGTGGCAATGTCTACATCAGGATCAGAGAGGGGTAGAGTTCCATGTGAGAGGGCATTAGTCAAATGGGGAATAGAGTCGAAGTCGAGTGTGAAATTTCTCTAGTTGATGGTGGGATTCCATTTCTGGAGCCAGGGTAATCCTAGTATAGCATGGGGGTGTCGAAGACGAAGTATTAAAAAGGAGACCGTGTCAGCAAAGTCTGAGGCAGAGATATCGATGGTGGCTTTCCATAGGATAGATCCTTTTGTGTTCATGGTTCCATCCACATTGTAGGCAATGAGGGGTTGTGCAAGACAAGATAGTTTAAAGTCACCTAGAGGAAGGAGTCTGGGGTCGAGGAAGTTTCCGGTTGCTCCAGAGTCAATGAGGGCGTTGGTGTCGACGATTTTCGTTTTACTGTGTAGCTGGACAGGGAGACGCATAGTTCTATTGTCATTTCGTGCTACAAGTACATTGTCGATGTAAGGGGAAGGAGACGTTGGGGTGGCTTCCCTTTTCAAAAATCCTTGGCGGCTTGGATACGTTCCGGAGGAATGGAGCAGGATTCCTCGGGAGGTTCTTCATAACACATTTTGAGGACAGAGAGAATCTCTTTCTCTCCCTTGCCGGATGTCTTCAATGAGTTGACATATTCATCCAATGGGGTAGCGGCAGCTGGCGTGGTAGTTTCGGTGGAGTGAACATTCTGGGAGTTCCTCATGGTGAACGAGGAGGGATTACCCCGGAACTGAGGGCGACGAGGGGCGGTGGAGGTACTAGGGAATTTTCGGCAGTTCTGAGCAGAGTGGCCAGGGAGGCGACAATGGAAGCAAAGATTTTCTCTGAAACATTTGGCACATTCGGTGGGGGTGAGCTTGACAACAGAGATGGTGTCGACATCCATGGCATTGGGGTCTCTGGTGGGGCGAGGAGTAAAGGTTGGAGGGGTGCGTCCTCCATGAAGAGCAAGGATGCGCATCTTCTGTGCATAGAAGACCTTAGCTTGGTCGATCCATTTGGTGATGGTGGTGGGGATGGCGGCCATAGAGAGGATCATGGTGGTGATTCGCTGGTCGAGTCCGAGGGAGAACTGGTCAATGAGGGTGACATCATTGGTGATGCCAGCTTTGCACAAGAGGTTTTGGAAATCCATGATATACTGTTGGAAACCGTCGTCGATGGTTTCGTTTGAGAGGTGGGAAGTTTTCTGGATAAGCTTGAACAGTTCGAGGTGGGCGGTGGCTTTGGTGTTGAAGGGATAAAACGTGGATTCAAAATTGGCGGCAAACTCCTTGAAAGTCTTTCCGGTGGTGATGGTAGTGTCAGCCATCTTATCGTACCACATCTCGGCAAAGGAAGCACCTCTTCCCTTAGACATCTTGTTAAGGGTGGTCATGATCTTGTCATTGTCAGTGCGGTATAACGTATCGTTGAGGGCGAAGTAGGCCTTCATGGCCTTGATCCATCTGGAGGCGTCGGTAGGTTCTCCAGAGAAGTCAGTGGGGAGAGCCGCTTTAAGTTCAGAGGCGTGGGAGGACATGGCAGTAGTAGGCTGTGTCGGGGCGGTGATGGCAAGCTGTGGAGTTGTTGGTGGCGGCGTCGAGGGGTTAGTCTGGATAGCAGTCCTGTGAGTGATGCTAGGATACATGATCTGAGGTCTGTGGGATCGGTGGCTTCTGTGGGATGGTTGTTCTTCGGGGGTGTCAATTTCGATGTCGCTGTCTGAGTCGACAGGGTCAGGGCGGAGTCCAAATCTGAATGATCGACTCGTGGTGTCAACGAGTGGGTCCTACACCATAGAAGGTGGGACCAATGTTAGTCTTGATCTTTTGTTATGCGTAGCATACACAATGGGTTCCACTCCTAAACCGGTTACCTCAAGTGATACTCACGAAGAGACCAACTCCAGAGGAACGAGGAGGACGAAGAGTCGCTTAGGGGTTTCCTGAAGCGAGACGAGGACGACAAGGGACGAGGGTTGTTCAGGGGTTTCCTGGAACAAGACTAAGACAAAGATTGATCAAGGGGGTGCCTTGAGCTAGATGAGGACTAAGAGTTCGACTTAAGAGTCGCGAGGATGGGACTTGAAGGTACGTTAGTATTGCACAGATCAAGACTAAAGTACAGGTGGATCAAGCACAGTATTTATACGTGTCTACCCTGCGCACGGACCAAGGAATCGAGAAAGGAAACAAGGACAAGAAAGGAAAAGAACAGTGAAGAACATGGTGGAACATGGGTGAAGTTAGTCGTCGTGAGAACGAATGATGTATGGAAGGTCAGAAGAGAGAGAAGTCTCACACGGTAGACGAGTCAACATAAAAGAGATAGGTCTGGTGATTAAGAGGAAAGCGGAATGGCGGTAGTGACGATCACCTAGCCAATTGTCATAGTGAGAGGAAAAGAGAAAAAGGACAAGACGATGAAATAGAAGACAAATCATAACAGAGTTCACGTCGATCTCTTGCATCCCGCATAACTAACATGGAGACTATGGAAGAAGTACGTAACTCTTCTGCTAATCGGATGAATGTGATCCATAAAGGACCACCTACTTACAATAAATGGCGTCTTCAGGGAGGTTATAACCAAAATCAACCTTCTGGTTCTGGTGGCTTTCACTCTAGATTCCAAAAGAGACCTTCCTTTCAAAAGAAAGAGCAGAATCGTGCAGGCTTTGCAATGCACAAAGACAAAAAAGGAAAAGGCAAGGCACCCCAACAAGGCGGTGCAAATATGATCGAAGGAAATCAAGGTTTCATTCACGAAATCATTACTGAACAAGTTGCTGATCTTTCCTTGAATGAAGCAACATTGGCTTTTTACTACAATATCATAGATCCAATGGTGCAAGATGACTCCATGGACTATGAGAAAGAATACAACAAGGATCTTGTTGGAATTAGTACTGATACATGGGAAACAGGTACGCAAGATATTGGAATGGGTTTTCCCCGACCAATTTCTCCCTTTCTGCATTGCTCCTCCACAAAGATCTGAGAATTTGCAAGGAGCTGCAGGACCTTCTCAGACAAGAGAAGAACCGGTTATTATTGACTGAGAACAAACTCCGACTCCTGCTAGCATTGCGGCAGAAAGAGAAAAGAATAAAAATACTAAGAAAAAGAATAAAAAGGTTGTCATTTCCCTTGGGGGTTTAGTTTCGGGCACGTCTCATTTTTCTAATCATTCAACTGTTTTTCCATCTCTTCCTATTCCTTATACTTTTACCAAAGAATTTTTCCCTTTGAGTCAACCTTCGTTGATTTACGGTGCTGTTCCAGATGCTCCAGTTACGTATACTTCGCATGAAGCAATTGCACCTTTACAGAATAGTGCGTCGTTATCCATACCATTGGATGACGATAGAGATACCTTCTATGACGAAGAGAACAATGAATTTCTTTGCTATTATATCGGTGACACATCACTAGATAAGATTGAGTTTGTGAAAACTCATTGGATGATCGACAGTGGATGTACCGATCATCTAACTCCCTTTATAGATGATTTTGTTCATCTTGGGACTAGCAAACGAATTGCTACCATTGCTAATGGAGCGACAGTTGAAATGTATGGTCCTGGTACCATCTTACTACAACAAATCAATGGACCTTTACCGGTCTTTACCGGTCTTTACCGTTTCTTTAGAAGATGTTTGGTATGCTCCTAACGCCACTAACCGTTTATTCTCTATAACAGCATTAACACGCCATGGCTTTTGCTGCGAGATTACTCATAACGCATCAAGTATTTGGAACAAGAATGGACATGAGGTGATCTGGGCATCTGCTCTATCCCCCACTAATAGTCTTCATTGGTTTCAGTCGTCTTTGATTACTCCAATGCTTGGGACTGTCGCCACTCTTGTGGATAACAAGTCTTATCATTTGTGGCATCAACGTTTTGGTCACATCTCTCGTAATGCTTTGCGCCATGCGCCCACTACACTTTCTGGTGTTCCAACACTTACTATTCCTTCCGATCTTCCGACCTGCAAAGGTTGTGCTGTCGGAAAGATGCCAGATCGTTCCTTTTTAGGTTCTGAGAAGCGGGCTTCACGCCCACTTGCCCTAGTGCATACTGACCTCATTGGTCCTATACCTACTGAGCTGCGCTCTCGCGCTCAGTACGTTCTTACTTTCATTGATGATCATACTGGGTATGCTCTTGTGTCTTTCTTGTGGGCCAAGTCTGACACTCTCCATCACTTTCGTGACATGGTTGCCTGGGCTGAGACCTTTACTGGTCACACCCTTACCTCCGTCCGTTTGGATCGTGGGGGGGAATACATGAGTCATGAGTTTCAATCGTTCCTCACTACCAAAGGAGTGACTCATCAGACTTCTGTTCCTCACATGCCACAACAAAATGGACGTGCAGAGAGATTTAATCGCACCATTATGGAGAAAGCAGAAGCCATGCGCCACCATGCCTGCTTACCCAAAGCATTCTGGCAAGATGCTATGG
>JBBPNZ010000447.1:524-19732 GCA_038091195.1 Phylloporus rhodoxanthus | reverse complement strand
ATGCAGATGGGTGGCTCCAAAGTTTTTGCAACTTGGGCACTGTCGTAGGACTTTGATGATGGTTTGGTCAAGGCCTGGGCTCCAAATAGAGTTCATGAGCTTGAGTTTGATGAGATCTTGGCCCCAGTGGCTGTTAGTCTCGTGCTCATGTTTGGCAAGCTCGAATGCCTCATCTTTAGACACACATTCGACATGGGCAATGCCTCGTACTGAACAGCTGTTTGTCAGTTTCCATAAGCAAGCGTCTTCGATCAGGTAGTTGGAGGCTCGGTGTTTAGCACGCTTGCGGTCTTGTTCGGAGTCTCCATGGTAAAGGTCATGTAAGGCATGCACGACGTCTAGAAGAAGGGGCTCATCAGCAAAGTGTTCACGGAAGGAAGATAGGATGGGGTCGTGTTCGATGGAAAATAGATCATTGATTATGCCGCGGGTTGATTCTGTCATATCCGCTAAGTTCAACTCCGATGCTCCAAACTTTCTCCTATGAACTCTGATGCGTTCTCTACCAGAACGTGACCCGGAGTTACCGGACTTGTTCATCCATGTTCCTTTATGTTCTCTCGCACTCTATTACTCGTTTAGCTAGACTTATACTTAGACATCGTTCAGACATCGCCCATACCTATGCTCTTTGACAAGCACAGCTCTGGGCTATTTTCCTTCCGACCTCCATCTTACCAATTCCTTAGAAATCCCTCATCATTCCACTTTACTCATTACTTTGGACTTTCATATATAAACCCTGTACTCTGAACCTTAGCACCTCAGTTCAAATATTAACTTAGTCCCAACTCCTCTTCTCATATCAACTCTAAACTTGAGCATAGGCTCTCCTCCCTGACCTTTGACCCTCCGTCCTAAATCCTGGGACATGAGACTTGACAAGGGCGCACCACATAAGGTGAAGCCAGCATCCCTTCCACTCCTAACTCCGGAGTTCCAGAGTTCGCATAGGAGTTCAAACCGAACTTAACAGATTCCCAGTCCTCACTCACAGACCAATCGCTGCCGTCGCTTGGGACTGATGGGCGTCCAGCGGTTTGGCGGCTGAGGGCGTCAGCCGCGCCATTAGAGCGCCCCAATCGATGGCGCACACCAATGATGTGGTATGGCATAATGCCATCGTGCCAGTGGGCGTGGACAGTGGAAAGCTTGTCATTGCAGAGGGTATCCCTGAGGGTGAGACAGTCAGTTTCAATAATTATTGGAAATCCCCAAAGCAGGTTGCTAAAATGATCAAAGTCATATTTGAGGGCAGCGAACTCCAGCAGATAGGGCTTATAGCGTTCCTCAGATGGGGAGGTGCGCTTGGAGCCGAAGCCGATGGGGTGGACATTGGAGGTGTGGGAACCGTCCGGCAGGAGTGATAAGTGTTCCTGTGAGAGCACGGCGTCAAAACTGGATTGACAACCATCAGTGGTGAGAATAAATGGGGTTCCATCGAATTTGGGGGCATGAAGTACTGGATCTGATACAAGGGCTTGTTTGAGCTGTGCAAAGGCTTTTGTGTGGCACGCGTTCCAGTATGGTTGGAGAGAGTGATCGCGCAGGAGCTGGCGATATTTGCGTTTTCCCATGTCGGCCGGGGTTTGAGGGAGGTCAAGATTTCATTGGAGGTCAGTAAGGGGAGCCGCAATCTTGGTGTAGTTTTTGATAAGGGGACGGAAGTAGCCTGTGAGACCTAGGAATTTCATGAGTTCGTACAAATTGGAGGGAGTGGGCCACTTGGCAATGGCTTCAAGTTTAGCTAAGTCTGGTTTGATTCCATCTTTGCCAATGTGCGCGCCTCCATATATGGCTTCATCCATGAATAGTTGGGTTTTGGATGGGGAGAGAGATAGTCCTTTCTCTCGACAGCATGTGAAGAAGCGGCGGAGCCAATCAATTAGGTCATCGAAGCTATCACTTGCAAGGCCATTGTCGTCAATGAAAGTTTTGAGGCCGAGGTCTGTAGTAAAGTCCTTTAGGGCGTGCACTATCATTTCTGCAAAACAGGATGGTGCGCCAGAAATGCCCATGGGCATCCTGCAATAGCAGTGATAGCCATGTCCTTTGGTATAGATACATAAGTATGGTTGGTCATCATTCTCAACTTCTACAGTGTAAAAGCCAGATGCAAAGTTGATTACGCAGATATAGTTGTGTCCAGCGAGTCGTTGTTGCTTGGCATAGATATTGCCTTGTATCATGGGCACCATTGTGGATTCTTGGTAGACGGAGTAGAAGTTCTGTGTGATGCGCCATTTGGGCTTGCCGGGGATTGCAGGACTGCCCTCATCTCTAGGTGGCGGGCATGGTGGCATGTTGGGGTTGGGTGTGGCCCCTAGGCGTACGCACTCATCCTCTACAAGCCATTTGATTTCGTCTAGTGTGAGGCTTGGGGTGCCATGTGCACGTTGTGCAATAACCGTTGGGTGCGTAGCTTTGACCTCATCGGGTCTAATTTCTCTGAGAACGCCAGCAGCAACAAAGTCATCAAGAATGGGAAAATACCATTCTTTTTGCGCTTGCGTAAGGGGTCATTGGTGGACCTTGGTTGGGTAGGCTTTATCTTTTGGAATGTTGAGGTGAAATTTGAGGAAGTCGATGGGTTTGACTTCTCTCACGGAAAGGGCAAAGATGTCAGCAAATTCACGAAGCAGGTTAAGGACTATACTGTGTTTTGCTTCTTCAATTGGGCTGATGGTGACAGCTTGCAGTATGGCTTCGACTCTCGGGGGATAAAAGGGTCCAAGTTCAGTGAGTCTAGTAAAAATAGAGGTGTCAGCGGCAGTAAAAACATCAGTAGGAGCAATATGGCCAGTGCTGAGGGTGTTTTCTAGGGTGGTAAAGCCTAGATCATCTGGGATATCTGCTGTTAGATATCCAGGTTCATAGGTAGGACAGATATCATTGGTAGCTGTTGTTGACGGATCATGTGTGACCATTTGGATGGCTATGGATGAGTGGGTGGATTGGGAGGGGCCCGTGGGATGGAGGGGGTTTGGGGGTGCTCGAACAGGCAATTGTGTCGCAGAGGGCAGGGTGGTACCAGGGAATTTTAGATGTTTGACGTTATGGATAGTGGCCGTCGCTTGGTCGACAGTGATGGTGATGGTGTCTGCATGGTAATCATGCACAGCTTGGACGTGCTCTAGAAGTGGCTTGCCTAGGAGCATGTGCCATGATCCACCACTGGGAAAGACTTCAAATGTGGTATTACAATGGATATTGTTCCAGGTGATGGTGCCATTCCAGGTGCCTAGGGATGGCACAAGTGAACCGTCGGCCATGCAAAGGGTGTGGGAGGATGGACTCAGCTGTAGCAGTCGATGCACTACGGCGTGGTATGTAGCGGCATCCAGTGCGTTGATCATGGCACCACTGTCAACCATGCCAAGTATGCGGACTTGCTCGCCACGAGGGCCATGCAGATTGATAATGGCATGGAATGGTTCACTAACCCGGAAGCTGTTTGGTGGGTTAGTCACACGCAACGAATAGATGTCAGCAGTTAGGTCGGGAATGAAAGGTATGGTACAAAGGTTGTCGGGCGATGTGGTACTATGTTCATATGAAACAGAAGAGTCCATATCGACGAGTGTAGAACTATTAGGAGTAGCTAGTATGAGAGACATGTTTGTATGGACGGTGTCAGCAGACTTCTCTTGAGAACAAATAGGGACCGTCATCAGTCTGCCCGAGGTGGCGGTCCCTGGAAGTTTTCCGCTTTGTACCATGTTTCTGGTGGGACATATTCTTGTTCTCTTTTTCCTAGGCTGGTGTCAGGCAAAGGCATGGTCCAGTAGATGGGCGTGTGGTGCCCAAGGTAGAAAGGGTGGGGTTGCATTGCATTGGGCCAGACATATTGGACTGGGGTAGCTAGAACGGTACGTGGTGCAGTTGCTTGATGGAGCATGCCTCCTATGGTTTGTCTATAGCATGATTCATGGCTAGGGAGGAGTTCAGTTGCTGGGCAGTTGTTACCTGTGTGAGGGGGATTGGTAATGTATCCGCAGCTATAGCATTCTTCTGATCCTATGGGTGCAGTCCCAGGGGTCAATGGATAAGGCCGCTCTAGGCTAGGGAAGGATTGGCCATGCGATGCATGCCAAGTATCAATGTCTGCGCGATATTGGTGTTTGCCATCGTCTGTGTTGGGACGGTGTGGTGTGGCGGTGGTGCATTCTAGGATCTGTGCATGTGTAAGAGGCATGCGTGGTGCACTGCTAGCTGGGACGTTCGGCCAAGTGGACGGATTGGAGTAGGAGTGTTGTGCTATAGCGGGCGCATTGGCTAGTGTGGCTATGGTCACTCCTGCTCTGGATGTGTGTGTAGGGAGGAGTGAGACTTGAGCAAGTTGTTGCTGGAGGGATGCAATGGTTTGGTCACGGGCTTTGTCCTCTTCTTGCCGACACCTGTCAGCCAGGAGGTGGTCTACTGGGACCACTCATACTGCTTTTTCGAAAGCATGCCATGTTTCATAGTCTCCTGCTAGATGGTCACGTAGGAGGCGGGGAATACCCTCAATGACATGGTCAATGAAAGCGCCTTTGGTGTCTCCCACTGTCTTCGCTATTTTGGTGATATTCATCGCCCAGATGTTGTGCACGAAGTCTCCTCCATTGTCGTTGTGCTTCCATTTTCCAATATCTTCTTCAGCTAGAGTGAGTCCTTTGAGGTGCTGTTTTTGTTGGATACGAGGAAGTGGTTCTTTTCTTTTGGGTGGCCAATGTTCCTCAAATGCGTACTGGAGGTCTTTAAGTGTGGATGTGTCCAATGGGGAGAGGTCTTGGAACCAGTCTTGAGCTATGTTGCCTGGGTTGAGTTGAAGCACGAAACGTGCCACTTTCTGTTCATCGTCCCAATCTGTGGGAAGAGAGAGGACGAAGTTGGCAAACCAACGAGTTGGTTCTGTGGTATCACTGCCATCGCCCTGGAAAAGAGGGAGTGGTGGGATGACGGTACTTAGTGGTGGTGGCCATGCTCCATGTCAGAAGGTGAGGTGTGGGGAGGATGGGTGGCGGTGGTGTTTTGGGAGTGGGGAATGGTTTTTCGACTGGTGGGGCAGGTGAGACTAGGGTGGCAGAAGGTATGGTGTTGGAGGTTTTATTAATATCAGGGGGAGACAGTGAAAATGTGGCGGGCACGAGGTGGAAAGTGTGAGGGATTATGGTTGCATTGCTACTGGAATGACGTTGCCGAGGGCCTTTGCATAGGTCCATTGAATGTGTGCTACTGCATGTTGGGGCTGGTAATATTGGAAGGTCTTCTGCAGTGGAGAGCAGTGAGGGCGAGGATAAGCTATCTTCAGAGGAGTCTGGCATGGTACTATTTCGCTGCCTACATTGCCTGTCACGATTCCTGAGAGCTACAATAGTATCAATGTCGAGGGGAGAAGAGATAGAGCAAGAGGTTGGATGGTGCAGCCCACTCTCGTCACCAGATGGAGAGGCTCTGGCTAGGAACGAAGCCTGATGTGGTGCCCCCTCTCTATGGAACGACATGAGCTGCCTCTACCGCTGCATCTCTCTCTCTGCTCTCTGGCTGTCTCCAGCTCTCCGCTCTCTCCCACTCCGCTCTCCTCTGCTCCCACTGCTACCTGCACTGCCACAACAGCTCACTACCATCAGTCACTCAACATCATTTTCCTGGCAGGTTTTAATGATTTTCATGCAGATAAAGCATGTGAGAAACAGATAGCTTCAGTGCCATTCAAGAAGCTAGAAGAGTACAAAGTCAAGCTGTTCTCAGTTGACACACTCTTCCAGAGAACTTTGTCTTCCATGGAGATCCAAGTCATATGAAATGTAAGAAGGCAGACTTGTTCATCTCACATGTCAGAGCAAGACTGTTACATTTGTACCAGGTAGGTGCAAATGTAGACTTGAGAAGAAGTGAGTTGGTCAGTTCTAGTTCAAATAGCTCCAAGTTTTGGAGAGTCAGCAAAGCAAAGTATCATTGGACATAGGGTGAGACGAGGTACAAGGTCTTATTGGTGTAATGACAAGTAAGATCTAGCTTGCATTACATGAAGACCCTCATAGGTATTTAAAGGATGGGGTCACTATCCAGAAAGGGAGAGAAAGGTGTAGTGCCTCAACTGCAGAATGTGAAAGGATGCTATGGACCACAGCATCAAGGAATGATCACTACTGTGGAATGTGAAAGGGGTGAAGTAGAAAGGATATCTGAGTTGAATTAGTTAGGAGATGTAAGCAACGATGAGTCATGAGTATCCAAGTTGGATTGGAAAAGTAAGTTGGGGCGAGTTAAGAATTATCAAATGTCCAGAACAGGAAGAAGAAGACTCCCAGTAGTAAGAAAAGAATGAAGCATATAAGGATGGGAAGAAAGAAACGTAACATTACCCTCTGGTTAGATTGAAAACCTCTAGGTTTTCACCTACATTTCATCCTAGATAGTCAGTCATCAGACCAACCACTAGTACTTCCATTGCTAGCATCATCCGCTAACTCCACATCTCTGGGATTGGGGATAAATGATGGAGGGGAAAGACGGATACGAGTATCTTCCTCGAGATTAGTGGAAAGGTTCAATTTGGAATGGAGTTCGATGGTGAGGTCCTCATCAACCAGGTACCAATAGTCAATTTCACCTGAGGCCTCATATAGAGAAGCAGTTTGAGATGTGAGTCATGAGGGAGATATGAACACATTACTGGGGAGGGGACAAGAGCGTATGTTGTCCGGTGGGGTGTGAATGGGTCCATGGATAATGGATTCGACAAGGGCATTGTTGTCGTCCTGAGTGGGCGATTGGAAGGGAGAGGGGATAGAGTTTCATCAGACTGGTATCCCTTGCCAGTTAGTGGTAATGCATCGAAAGGAAGGAGCTGGGGTGGGGGTATAGTAGGTAATGGTTTTGGATGAATCACCATCGGTGAGAGTGGAAGACTCAGGGGTGGTGTAGATGGGGGGGGAATCGGGATGGTGGATTGTTCAGCAGGGACAGGGAGTTGGAGGGGTACCTGGAGGGGGACAATGGGGTTCAGGGCGGTTTGGGCGGGAACTGGGACAGTAACATGGGGGAGAGTCAGCAGGGGAGAAGGTGAAGGTGGGTGGGTACAGAAATGATGCTCAGTGCAGATTAGGACATCATTAATTCTCACTTCTTGAAGAGCTCTCAGAAGGGCGAGTCGTTGAGTGGTTAGCGCATGGCAGAGGATCATGGGGATGTGGGGAAGTGATGCCTGTTCTCTAATGGCTTGTTTCATGACCGGGAGGTGGAGGAAGAGAGTGGAATTCTGAAGGAATGCGATCTGAAGGGAAGCAATGAGTGAATTAGAATCTACAAGGCAGGACATAATCTTTGAGAGGATGGGGTCTTGGAGAAAGGAGATAATTGCTTGGTAGTCATTGTTGAAGTATTCAGGGTGATGATGAGCTGCAGTGGGGGGAAGGATAGGGATAGACATGTCGACAGAGGGCAAAGGCAGTTTTTATGAAGTGGGTAGTCGTCTAAGACTTTAGAGGGAAGGTTTTAGGGTAACCCCTTTTATAGTCATCTAGGGCATCTTTGGCATTTCCAAGATTCCATTTGGGTTCCCAGGAGTTATCAGAAGTGGGATAGCCTTTCCATTTGATCAGAAATTCTCATCTTGCCAGTGATCTGTGATGTCATAAGATTGATTCTACTTCATACTGTTCCTCGCCAGCAATTAGATCAGGCAGTGGTGATGGAAAGCTCTGCCCGTGGGTGTCATTCTCCTGGTAGAGTGAAAGAAGGAAGGCATAGAACGTGTTGTGAATTCGCCAAGTCTTGGGGAGTCAAAGTTTGTACATGATGGGGGACAGGACTTCTGTGATGGTGAATGGTCCTTCTCATTTTGGGAGGAATTTTGGGTCAGGGGCAGAGCAGTGGAGATTCCATGCTTCGAGCCAAACCTTATCCCCTTTAGCAAATGGTGTGAAACGTCCGTGGGTTTGTGCCTTCATTACTTGTCATGCCATGTTCATGCACAGCCAGGGCTTCATCTCTTATCGCCATTAATTGTTTGATGTGCTCGTCTGCAGTAGGGATTTTGGATTTGGCGATGATGGTTGGTAAGGCACAAGGTTTATATGTAGCCCATCATGAGAAAGAAGGGTGATTGATTGGTAACAGAATGAGGTTGGTGATTATGAGTGAATTTGGCATGAGTGATATTCTCTGCCCAGGTGAATGGGTTGTTTCTGCAGTAGATCCAAAGGTAGGTTTCAATCTCTTGATTTACTCATTCAGTTTCACCATCAGTTTGAGGGTGGTAGGCAGTGAAGAGGGATAAATCGTATTTAAGGAGTTTTCCAAGTTCTTTTGTGAAGGAGGAGACAAATTGGGGGCCTTGATCAGATATAATTTTGTCATAGAGTCCAAATTGTCTAAACATTTTGTTGAAAAAGAGGGTGGCGACACCTTCGGCAGTGATGGTGTTCTTAGTAGGGCAGAGAATCACCCCCTTAGTAAGCCTATGGTCGACCACGACCAGCAAGGTGTCAAATCCAAGGGAAGGTGGGAGGCTGGTGATCAAATCACAGGAGATCTGTTGGAAAGGACAAGTCGTAGAAGAGGGAATTGGGAGGATGGGTGGAGTGGTCGAATGGGTATTCAACTTATTCTGCTGACAAATGGCACAACCTTCGATGTATTGCCGAACAAAGGAGGCCAGACTGGGCCACCAGAATTCAAGAGCGACAAGGTGTCTTGTCTTGAGGACACCTGGGTGACCAGCTGAGGGGTGATTATGGTGTTATGAGAGGATGTTGCACTGGAGGGAAAGGTCGTCGGGAATGTAAACACGTCCTTGATAGGTAAGAATACCTCCTTCATAATGCCAGTCAGAGAGTTGAGAATGGAATTTGGTTGGGAGTCCCTTCATTGCATGTAAGGTGTCACGAACGACAGGGTCACCAGAGGAGGAGGAAAGGAGTTTGTTGTGAAGAGTAGAATCAATGAGGTTAACGAAGAGAGATTGGGGAAGAAGAGTGATGTCTTCATTGTCAGTGTCGCCAGGGGGAATGAAGTCTGGGCAGTAAGAGAAAGCATCAGGGGCATTCAGCTGAGAGCCTGGAATATGGGCAATTTGAAGGTCATAGTCTTGAATGTTGAGAAGCCAATGGGCTTGTTGGCGGTTAAGTTTCTGGGGCTTATGAAAGTACATGAGATTCTTGTGGTCTGTCCAGACATGGACGGGGTGAGGGGATCCTCGCAGGTAGTGTCACCATGTTTGGATGTTATAGTTCTGTTCGGTGGAAGCAAAAGTCTGGGAGATGTAGCCACAGGGGTGCCAGTCTCCGTTCGTGTCAGTTTGGAGGAGGACTCCTTCAGAGGCATTTTTTGAAGTGTTGGTGGAGATAGCAAATGGTTTCATGACATCAGGGAGAAGGAGGATGGGTTAGGAGAGAAACTGTTCTTTTAACATAGAGGGATTGCTCACAGGATTGGGTCCAGTTCCATTGTGCATCCTTTTTTGTGAGGTCAAGAAGAGGTTGGGCAATGTCAGAGTAATGGGGAATAAATCGGCAGTAGAAGTTGGCAAAGCCTAGGAAGGAACGGACATCTTGGACTTTCATGGGAGTGGGCCAATCTCATATCCCATTCAACTTGACTGGGTCCATGGACACCTGTCCTGGTTTAATGATCATGCCGAGGTACTCTACTTCCATTATAGCGAAGTTGCATTTTTCTAATTTCAGATAGAGGTCCAACTCTGTCATCCGCTCCAAGACTCGTTTGGTTCATTTGGTATGGGTAGCCTTGTCAGGAGAAAAGATCAAGAGGTTGTCCATATAGATTATCAGCCAACCCTCAGCTATGAGGTGTCATATGCATGATTTTTAGTTAAGTCCAACTCCGCTACCTCTGCTACTCCGGACCTCTTTCCTTCAGAACTCTGGCGCGTTCTCTACCAAGACGCTACCAGGAGTCTCCGGACTTTTACCTCCAATCTCCTTTTATCTCTCTACATTCCGTTCCTTGTACCTTTACTCTTTTGTATTAGACCTGCCTCTTAGATTTGACCACAGCTGTGTTAACTGCGGACACAGCTCCAGCTTACTTTCCCCTCCGTCTCTGCCTCTGTCCTTATATGAGTAATTTCCTAACTCCGCCTCCGTACATAAATCCTCTGTACTCAATACTTGTACTCTAGTTCAAATATCAACTTAAGATACCACTCCTCTACTCACGTCCATCTCCGATCTCCGACCCTCCGTCCAAATTCGGGGACACAACCATTGACAAGGGCGCACTACATACGGTGAAGCCACAGTCCCTTCCGACCTAAAACTCCGGAGTTGAACCGGTCTTGACATGAGGTCACAAAAAGAGTTGTTCATGAATCATTGAAAGGTAGGGGGGGAATTGGTGAGTCCGAAGAACATGACCGTTGGTTCAAAGAGGCCTTTGTGAGTAATGAAGGCCACTTTCTACTGGTCTCCATCTTTAATCCATACATTGTTGTATCCCCATTGTACATCGGATTTGGTGAAGACTTTCACATCCTTCAATTTGTTGGTGAGATCAGAGATAAGTGGGAGAGGGTAGGCATCACAGACGGTATGTCTGTTGAGGTAGCAGTAATCTTGGCAAGGGCGAAGTCTGCCATCCTTCTTCTTGACAAAAAAGAACGGGGAAGCTTGGGGGGAGTTCAAAGGATGAATTTTTCTAGAGCATAAGTTCTCTTCAATGAAGTTATCTGTAGCCTTCTGTTCATCAGGGGATAAAGGGTAGATTTTGGCTACTTTAGGAATAAAGGAGTCATCTAGATTGATGGCATAATAATAGGGTTGAAATGGGGGTATGTGGTTGGTGGAGTCCCTTTGGAAAATGGAGAAGAAAGAGGAATACTCTGGGGGAAGTTGGATGGTAGCGGGTCATTCTTTCATGGCTAGGTCAGTGGCAGTGGTAGTCTTCCTGATGAATTTCTCAAGATGTTTGGTCATTGGAGAGTTTGAGAAGTATCGGGAGGTGGATTTCTGGATTCGTCCAATGGAGTAAGCAAAATGGGCTCGTTCCACAAAGTGTTCAGGTTCTTTGTAGTCAACGAAGTCCAGGAGAGTTCTTCAGCTGACTCAATCATAATTTTAGTGTTTTAGTGGGGGAGGGGGTTCCTTTTTTCCTTTTATGGTGTCCTGTTGGGCAGCTGCATGAGAAAAATAGAGGTTAGAGGACTGGTCAAGGTCGTTCTAGATGGAAATGGTCCATCATTTCCAGTCAATGGTTAGGTTGGTTTTGGAAAACCAGGGCACTCCTAAGATGAGGTTTTCTCGGCTGCACTGCATGACATAGAACTTAACTTTCTGAATGACAGAGTCGATTTGAATGAAGAGCATGGCAGAGAATTTTACTTCTCCTTTCTTGTTAATAGAATGGTCTGCATTTCATACAGTTATAGAAGAGGGAAGTTGTTCAATGGGAAGTTTGTGCTTCTTGACGAAGTTCCAATCAATACAGGAAATGTCCACTCTGCAGTCAATCAGGGCAGAGGTATCGATGGTTTTCAGGGTGCTGGTTGGGGCAATAACTCAGATGGGAATAGTCAGAGCTTTAGATTTCTTCTTGGCCATAATTACAGGTGCACATTGTATGTTAGAGGAGGTAGGCATCGACTCAGGCTCCTCTTTTAAAAATCCTTATAGAAAGTGAAATCTCCAGCAAGGGCTCAGTAAAGACATACAGTCTTCATGTTGTTTTCTTCGTCGTCATCATCTTCAGTATCAGTGAGGGCAGGGAGGTCATCTTCTTCATTCTCCACCTTTCTGATCTTCTTAAACTCCAGGGTTTTCTTCGGTCTGTTGGGAGTCTTCTTTGCCAACCCATGGTTAGGACAGTCTCTGACTAGGCCAGATTTTCCATGTTTAAAGCAAAGTCCTTTCCTAAATCGCTCCTCCCTTTCCGAGGGGAAGAGTCGCACAGCACCAACATCCATAGCATTGGGGTCATGGGTCCTAGTGGTTTGATGGGGGCATGTCATTGGGGTTCTGTTCATAGGTGAGGTTCTGGTTGGGGCATATCTAGTAGCAATGGCTCAGGATCGGTTCCATTGGGCTTGGAAGGCCTTGGCTTTCTCATACCATCCTTTAATGGTCATGGGGATGGTATCCATCTCATTAGTCGTGGCTTGAATCCCTCAGAGAACAAAGTGCAGAGGATGGCTTCATCAGTCACTCCACTCCTCACTGTAGCTACTTTGAATGCAGCAATGTATCTGAGGGTGTCATCTCCATGTTGGACGAGGGTTTGAAGTTCTGCAAATGCCTTGGCTTTCACTCTAGAGGTTAAGAATGTTTTCTTCAGTTCATCGATAAAGTTGCTAATACTCCCAAAGCTTCCTTTGGTGACAGCTTCTTCAATGTATAAGGAGGCCCAGGCAAGGGCAGGTCCTATCATCATATAGGAGAGGATAAATGCGATTTCTTTAGTGGGGGTGTCATAAGCCCCGTTGTTAACTATGAGATAAAGTTGGCAGGAATTAATCCATGTCATAAAGGTTTCTTCACTCCCATTGTATTTTTTCGGGGTTCCAAGACAGAGTTCCTTGGAATTGGTGGGGGTAGTCATGGTTGGTGTGGGTACTGGGGTAGGAGTGGGAGGTCAAGGGGGAGTAGTGATAGCTGGTGGGGGGTTTGCCGGAGGAAGAGGGTTTCTGTGGGGGTTGACCCATGGTGCTGTTGGTCCCAAAATGGTGTCTTTAGAAAGACTGCGACGGTGGCAGTCAGGAGGTCAAGGGAGAAGCTAGATCTTTTGTTATGTTTGTACCAGGTAGGTCCAAATGTAGACTTGAGAAGAAGTGAGTCGATCAGTTCTAGTTCAAATAGCTCCAAGTCTTTGAAGAGTTGGCAGAGCAAAGTATCGTCAGACACAGGGTGAAATGAGGTACAAGGTCTTATTGGCATAATGACAAGTAAGATCTAGCTTGCATTACATGAAGACCCTCATAGGTATTTAAAGGATGGGGTTACTACCCAGAAAGGAAGAGAAAGGTGTAGTGCCTCAACTGCGGAATGTGAAAGGATGCTATGGACCACAGCATCAAGGAACGATCACTATTGTGGAATGTGAAATGGGTGAAGTAGAAAGGATATCCAAGTTGAATTAGATAGAAGATGTAAGCAATGATAAGTCATGAGTATCCAAGTTGAATCAGAAAAGTAAGTTGGGGTGAGTCAAGGATTATCAAACATCCAGAACAGGAAGAAGAAGACTCCCAGTAGCAAGAAAAGAATGAAGCATATAAGGATGGAAAGAAAGAAATGTAACAAAGACAAGCAGTGTATGGAGAGTGGGCCTTCAGTTTTGTAAAGTGAATAGATGGCTTGGGTAAACTGCAGGATGCATCATTCAAATCTGGGAACTGGGGCCTGTCCATTAGATGTCAGCCTACTCCTAATATAGGTGGAAGTCCCCAAGTAGCTCCCCTGGTTTGAAGACTTCCAAGAGCCAAAGTCCCTAAGCATAACTCAGAGGACGAGGACTTTTCTTCTGCCTTAGCTGACATTAATGTGGTCTCATCAGAAGATGAGGATAGGAATTAGATGCAGATCTCCAATAGAAAGCTATCAAAGGGAAAGGGTAAGAAGCAGGAGCTGCCCAAGCTGGCTTTGAAAAAAGGTTATAAAAGTGCTGAGCCTCGCATGAAAGGCCAAGCCAATCTGTTCTGCAATGCTCTTTTGGTGCCATCCTTTCAGCAAGCCCATTTGAATGTTCCAGGCATTGGATCATGGGAGAAGATTTGGCACTTGGGGACCCTAGGGCCCCTAGGGGCCTGACAGAAGGCCAAGCTGCTAAAGCATAGGAAAGCGGTGATTGAGAGAGGTATGCATTATGAATATTTGAGCAATCAACAATCCCATAGTACCTTTTAGTCAATGCACTAGATAAGTGGGTAGCACATAACATGGTTAATCAAGTGAATAAAGAGGTACTGGTAACTTACACCTCAGAAAGTGGCTTAGAGGAGTGAGGGCCTTATGACCTATCAGGAATCAGTTTGTCCATGAATAATCACCTTTATTGAGGGAATTAACATGCTTCAAAACAGCATTACCATTGGTGGTCAAGAAAGATCTAAAGTCCACACTAAAGTCTAGCACAAAAGACAATTTTTGTCTGTTAGATGACAGGGAGCACAATGTTGGACTTAGAGCTCAGCCCTCAGGAGTAAATGAGCCAAGGCCCAATTCTCAGCCAGGCCACAAAGAGTCCAAGAATAATGACAGGCCAAGATGCTCAAACTACTTAAGACACCCCCCTTCTTGTCCTGATCAAGATATTTCTCCTATGAAAGAGGTTCAGTCCTGGAAATGCCAGGGATTCATTTGTGAGAAGGGAAGCCCAAAAAAGCCAAGGTCGCACAAATAGTTTTACTCCTAGCTTCTTTCTTTGTTTTTGACCACATTACTTGAAATAAATAAGTAGAATATGTCCATTTTGAAACTAACACAATATATGCATTACAGAACAAACATTACATAGCTCACAGCCTACTCATCTGTGTCCATGTCAATCTCCCCATCCAAGTTCTTCAGTTCAGGCTCAAATGACTCTAAGGAACTTGTCACTGGTCCAGAATGTTCCTCAGTGGATTCTTGACTTGGAATGGGATCCCACACAAGTGAGGTGCCAGATTCTACTGGGGAAGAGCCATAGATGAGGCTGAGGCTGAGGCTCAATGACGAAAGGAGGGTGCTTTGGAACACAAGATCAAGGAAACCTTGACTGTTGCTATTGCAGGGGGCTTTAAATGGAGCAGGGTGGCTCTTGAGGAGAATTGAAGAAGGGGGAATGATTTCACATGTGACAGGAGGTGTTGACAGCATAGATGGGGCAGGAGAAGGAATAGGTGAAATGCGAGCAGCAGGAACTAAGGAGAGGGAAAGACAGGGGCTGGCGATGGAGGGTTGACCCTTAGGAGTTGAGGAGGTTGGCATGGGCATGGGCATAGTGGAAGGAGTGGATGGATCAAACCCAATGTCTGATGCTTCGCTGGTCACATAGCTACTCCAACTTTCCTCAATAGTTTCAAAAAGGAACAAGAATGTCCCTTCTCCAATGACATCTATCTCAGGCCAACTTGCTCAAAGAACTCGACTCATAGTTTGCAGCCCATTCTGCAGTGTGCACACCTTGTCCTCTATTCGATCTTTGTATTCCTCAAAGACTGTGTGAGGCAAAAAGTCTGAATTCCCCACAAATGAGGGGCCTTCAGCATTAGATGGATGGGCGGTGGGTAAGACTTGTGGGTTTTTCACCTTTTACTTTATCACGACTCACTCAAATTCTATATCAAAAATGTCATGGGATTATAAAAAAGCAGTAGATATAATTGGGACTTATGCGAGCCATAACATATAATGTCGATAGCAAGATTTGATTTAGTGACTGTTCCCATCCTAGCCCTCTTCACTAGGCAAGAGGGTCCAATCTTGAAATGTGTGCTGCTTGATAAAGGCAGGGGAGAGGGTGACGAAGGTGATTGGGTGTTATTTGAGGTTGGGGAGTGGGAGTGGGATCTCTTGATGAGGCTGCATCCTATCTTGAGTTCGTGACACTTTTGGCAGACCATGTTCGCTTGATAGATGCAGGTGTCACCCTGTCGAAGACAATGATCGCATTTGGGGCCCAACAGGCCCAACTGCATTGCAGATTGAGGTGCTGCTCTTGCACACACTCAACTAGAGCTTCAGGCCTTCACAGGCTCTTTAACCTTTTTTCCCTAGTTTCGCCCTTATACTGTAATCTCCTCCTGTTCCTCACCCTCTGCATCAGTCTCAACTTTGCTTGCCTTTTGCTTGCCTTTTCCCTTTCCAGACTGTCTTCTTTCCTTCTCCCATTCATTCACACTCTCTGGTACAGCTTTGTGAATCCTATCACCCCCTGCGAGGGCCTGAGGGTGGTTCAAGCCTCACTTACTTGTCTTGGAGGGACCTGAAGTCAAGGGGGGGGGGGGGGGGCAAATATGCTGGCCAATTTGACAGGAGGGTTGGCTTTGCCCTGGGTGGTCCATTGGGCCACTGAATCTGCTGGGACATACCCCATCCAAGAATAAGTGGGGTTGGAACTGGCATTGCCTTTGATGATTGCCTGGAAATTTGGGAACCTTAGCAACCCCATGACTTGTAGCTCAATCTCACAGGCCACTAAGAACCTAGAGAGCTGGACACCAGATACAACTGCAGGGTGCACAAGATCCTGCACAAGCATTAGAGCATTTTCAAGGTGGGATAACATGCTACATACCATTTGCTCCCTGAGCAGTCTCAACACTTCTGTCCACTGTACCCATTGTTGTGCTTGGTTGGATTCCTGCCTGAGATGGGTCTGAAAGATTTTCTTAATGTGCTGGGTGGCATCATCAATGACTTGCTACTGTTGGGTAACATTGGGCAACATATCATACTTCTTTTGAGAGGCATTTGTATGTGGTGAATGTTAAAGGTGTTGGTAAGTGTGTTTTACAACATTTATGCTATTTCAGGAATTGCTGATGTGTCCTATTGTTTACCTGATTTGTCTGAGTTGACTTTGTGTTGGCCTTGTAAAATTCTCCTCAATCCTATGTCAACCAACATCTCTTCAATGTCTTAGTTTAGTCTAAATGATGAACACTAAGAGCGTCCACTTCAAGCTGAAAAGTACATTCATTCTACTGCTTGGCTGATTCCTGAAATCTCAAGAGCCAGCTAAGCAAAAGAGGGACTTGGACTCCTCACATAAATCAATCATAGTATTGCCTGGTCAATCTAAGGCTGAGGTACCATTGAGGTGAGTATGGTTGCATTCCAACTGGGATCATTGCTAACACCATGGCACTAGTCTCCATTCAGTCTGGCCCTCAGATGCTTTGGATATTGGATCACCACTGACCTTGCTAACATTTATTCTAGCCATGGAAATTGTCTTGCCACCTCGGTCACCTTTGCAAAGGTATGTACACTGACCCTGGGTACTAGGCCAGAAGCACTCATCCTTGAGTTCCAGCAGTACAGATGATCTAGACATGGAGATAGCATCTCTGCCTCTGTCTCCTGGTATCCCTGGGGAAACACAGTAAGTCTTTGTGAAATCTTGTATTTTTCATCTTCCTAACACACTCTTGATCTGAGGAGATTTGACACTGTCCCAGAGTTTCCTCATTTCAAAGTTGGCTCAACACTGTCCACTCCCTCTGATGTTTCATTAGAAAGGTAAGGATATTGCATGGATTGATGTAATGGATAACCAGGATTTTTAGTTTCAGTTCTAGGATTCAATCAAAACCCTACAAAAGCTCGAAACACCAAGACATCAAGGCTGAGAGTCCAGAGATCCTGGAGATTGATCATGCCCAATTCTCTGAAGACGTCCAAAGAAGGAGTGCCATACAAAATGCCATTAAGCAGGTTAGGGAAAAGTAAACTTGCCAAGCCCTGATAGAACAATTTGATGTAATGCTTAATAAATGTAAGGTTCCATTCTATCTCAAGGGTTGACATAATTTGAAATCTAGACAGCCACTCAAGAAGAAGCCAATGTCAAATTATGCATGCAAGCATCTGGTGTGAATGTCTCAGGCATTTCTTCTCTCAGTAAGTCTTCTAGATTCCTTACTACCTGCATAATGTTCACTAAAATTCATCAGTCTGGGAGGATGCAGCCACCTTTGCTCGCAACACACCATGGAGTGACCCTAATTGCAATGTCTTAAGGGATAGATTGAACGTCAATGCTTCCCTTCAGTGGGTGGTCATTGACTCTGCTAAACATTTCATAGAGGCAGCTAGGTGCCAAGAAATATGGTTGAGGACAAGGTGGGCTTTACTCATGGCTTTGGAAATCTCAAAAACCATACTATATAGTGTAAAGTAAATTTTTGTATCTCTCACATTGGTTTATGGATTCCTGTTGGCAGTAACAAGGTACAAGTTGACTTTCATAGTGAAGAGCTAAAATAACCAAGACCAAATGTTGGTCCACTCAAAGGGAGAATGCTGGTCTTCTACAGCTGAAACCTGGCCCAGGATTCTCAGACTCAGCCCAATCAAGTGTTTTATATCAACAAAACCTGGCCTGGACGAGAGAAACATACCCTAAGAAAGCAATTTGTCTAAGTGCTCCAACTTCAGGGCCATTTAATAGTTCAGACCCATCAAACCTCAGCCTAGTCTACAGTGATGGACCTGACTCAGCTACTGCCTGTTGAAGTGTGAACACCCAACTTTGTGCCAATTGTGAATGACATAACTGCTACTGAAACTCAGTCATGTCAACAGTGTTGACAAACCCCAATCTTAGGTGGAAGTTAGGCTAGTCTTTTACACAGCACTCTATAATAGTTACTCCTACTCAGCCCAGTCAAGAGTAAAGCACCTCCTTTAGCTACTGAAACTCAGTCCTGTTGACAGTGTCAACTCATTCAAATCTTGGGCCAGTAGTGAGTATTGTACTCTCAGTTACTCCAACTTGGCTCAGTCAAAAGTGTTGATGGCAACCAACCTTGGTCATGTTATAAGAGACTTACCCCCACTCAGCTACTGAAACTTAGCCCTGTCGATAGTGTTGATCCACCCTAACTTGGGCCAGTAGTGAGCATCATACCCTGTCTCAGTTGCTCCAACTTGGCCCAGTCGAAAGTGTTAATGGCAACCAACCTCAGTCCATTATTGAGTGACTTATCCCCACTCAGCTACTGAAACTCAGCCCTGTCAACAGCATTGAAAAGCCCTAACCTTGGACTAGTCATGAGTATCACACCCTCTTCAACTCAGCCCAGCCCAAAGTGTTGACAGCAACCAACCTTAGCTGAGTCATAAGTGATGTACCTCCACTGAGCTACTGAAACTCAGCCCTGTCAACAGTGTCAATCCACCCCAACTTGTGCAAGTCATGAGCATTGTACTCTGTCTAAGTTACTGAAACTCAGCCCAGCCAAAATTGTCAACAGCAATCAACCTCGGCCCAGTGGTGAGTAACCCACCCCTACTCAGAGACTGAAACTCAGCCCTGTTGATAGTATCGATCCACCCCAACTTGGGCCAGTCGTAAGTATTGTAACCTGTTCAAGTTACTGAAACCAGGCCCTGTCAATAGTGTCAACCCCCCCCAACTTGGGCCAGTTATGAGCATTACAGTGGCTCAAATAAGTGTCCCAATGTTGGGGAATTTTGGAAAGACTTGACATTTGCAAAAGAACCAAAATATGTTAGCTCTAACTCTTGCAGAGTCATCAATAGCCCTAACCCCTACCCTAA
>JBBPNZ010000446.1:0-19744 GCA_038091195.1 Phylloporus rhodoxanthus | reverse complement strand
GTTCATATCCAATGAATGTCATTTCCTCAGATTTGGGAGACAGTTTGTCTGGCCGTTGTTCTGGAGGAATAAAGACATAAGCACGGGATCCGAATACTCGGAAGTAAGAAGCATCTGGTTTCTTGCCATCTCCTTTGAATATCTCAATAGGGGTTTTCCAATCATGGCGACGCATGGGTTGTCTGTTGTAAATATGTACTGATGTCTCCACAGCATCTTGCCAGAATGCTTTGGGTAAGCAGGCATGGTGGCGCATGGCTTCTGCTTTCTCTAAAATGGTACGGTTAAATCTCTCTGCTTATCCATTCTGTTGTGGCATGTGAGGAACAGAAGTCTGATGAGTCACTCCTTTGGTAGTAAGGAACGATTGAAACTCATGACTCATGTATTCCCCCCTACAGTCCGAATGGACGGAGGTAAGGGTGTGACCAGTTATGAAAGTGACAGAGAGTATCAGACTTGGCCCACAAGAATGATAACAGAGCATACCCAGTGTGGTCATCAATGAATGTAAGAATGTACTGAGCACGCGAGCACGGCTCAGTGGGCATAGGACCAATAAGGTCAGTATGCACAAGAGCAAGTGGGCGTGAAGCCTGCTTCTCAGAACCTAAAAAGGAACAATCTGGCATCTTCCCGATAGCACAGCCTTTGCAGGTTGGAAGGTTGGAAGGAACAGTGAGTGTTGGAACACTGGAAAGTGTAGTGGGCGCATGGCACAAAGCATTATGAGAGGTGTGACCAAAACATTGATGCCACAAATGATAAGACTTGTTATCTACAAGAGAGGCTACAGTCCCAAGCATTGGAGTAATCAAAGACGACTGAAACCAATGAAGACTATTAGTGGGGGATAGGGCAGATGCCCGGATCACCTCACGTCCTCTCTTGTCCCAAATACTAGACCCACTATTTGTTATCTCGCAGTGAAAGCCATGGCATGTCAATGCTGTAACTGAAAGTAAGCAATTTGTAGCTTTAGGGGCATACCACACATCTTCTAAAGAAACGGTTGTGACCGGTAAAGGTCCATTGATCTGTTGTAACAATATGGTTCCAGAACCATACATTTCAACTGTAGCTCCATTTGCAACAGAAGCGATTCGTTTGCCTGTTCCTAGATGAACAAAATCATCTAAGAATGGAGTCAGATGATCAGTACATCCGTTATTGATCATCCAATGAGTTTTTGCAAACTCATACTTATCAGATGTTGGTGAAATATCACTGATATAGTAGCAAAGGAATTGATTACTCTCTTCGTCATAGAAGGTCTCCTTGTCATCATCTACCGGTATTGATAGTGATCTAGTATTCCGTAAAGGTGCAAACCCTTCATGTGAAGGATTAATAACCGGAACATCCAGAACGGCACCAAATCTCAGTGATGGCTGGTACGAAGAAGAAAAGTCTTCAGTTGAAGTATATGGAATAGGTGGAGATGGAAAAACAGTTGAATGATTTGAGAAATGACTTGTACCCGAAACCAAACCTCCAAGTGAAATGACAACTTTTTTATTCTTTTTCTTATTTTTCTCCTTTCTCATTGTCTCAACCCTAGCAGGGGTTGGAGTTTGTTCTCGATCGAGTATGATCGGCTTGTCTCTTCTCTGAGAAGGTTCTACAGCTCCTTGCAAATTCTCAGATATTTGCAGAGGAGCAGCGAGGAAAGGGAGAACTTGGATGGGTAAATCCCATTCCAATGTCCTGTGTACCTGTTTCCCAAACATCAGTGCTTGTGCCTTCAATTGTCTTCTGATATTCCTCAACTGACATGTATTCGTCAATGTCAACCGGATCAACTGAGTCATAATAGTAGGCTGATGTTGCTTCATTAAGTGTAAGATTATCAGTTTTCTCGGTGATCATTTCATGAATGAAACCTTGTTCTCCTTCGATCATGTTAGCACCACCTTGCTGGGGTGCCTTGCCTTTTCCTTTCTTGTCCTTCCATAAGGCGAAGCCCACACGGTTCTGCTCTTTCTTTTGGAAAGCGGGAGGTCTCTTCTGGAATTTGGGGCGAAAGCCTCCAGATCCGGAAGGTCGGTTAGAGTTATAACCTTCCTGAGGACGCTATTTATTGTAAGTAGGTGGTCCTTTTCGGATCACGTTAGTCCGATTAGCAGAAGGGTTACATACTTCTTCCATAGTCTCCACGTTAGTAACGTGGGATGTAAGAGATCGGCAAGAGCTCTGCATGGACATTTCAGCAAGAATCTTCGTGGTGATTGTATCAACCATGAAGTTTGCAACCTCTGTAGTAAGTGCCACAGTGGAGCAAAAGCTGTACATGTCAGAGGAAAGACGTTCCAATAGGAACATAGTGCAAAAGGAATCTGGGAGATTAAGCCCAGCGGCATTCATTTGATCAAAAAGAGAAGTTAGATGGTTAATGTCATCACTAGCCATTTTATGACTAATTGATACTCTTTGGGCCTGATGGAACAGGTGGAACTGGCCAGCTAGGCCTCAGGATCCAAACAAACTAAATAGCTTGTCCCAAAGTGCTTTGCTGAGTGCTGGTCTAGCAGCATCGGCATAAGTATAGGTGACGTGATGAACATGGAAATTATTAATTGTATTGGCAAGAATGCCAGTAATACATTTGTCAATAGTTACCCATTTGTCTTGATCATTAGCTGCAGTTCCGGCATAAGTGATCATACCATCAACAATTCCCCAGAGGGAAAGAGACTCGAGAACAGATTGAACGCGAATTTTCCAGATGGAATAATTTGAAGGTCTCATAAGGACAGATATGTGGCCAAGGATAGTATTGTCAGTCTTGAAGTCAGATGGAGTAGTGAGGGCAGCCATTTATTGAAGAAATAGAATAGTGTCTGCAAATCCAATTTCAGCAAACAGATCAAGATAGCTTTGAGATAGAAGATTAAATGGTGTCAAACCCATGTTAATCCCCAAGGCTTGTTTGAGTTGTTTGGAATGACGCTTGCGTGTTTTCCAATTAGATCCAAGGAGTTTCAAATCCCAGTATTTTCGTCTGTCATCTTTAGTCTTTGGCCTAGGTAATGATGAATAAATGGTAAAGGCACTTAGATTGTCTCCTTCTATAGTATCAAAATGAAGGGTGTAAAAGTAATGCAGATTGTCAAGACGTAAGTCAGGTTTTCCTGATTTTCTCACATATACTAGTACTTTTTCTCTGCATGAATGATACAGGATATCTAAAGTGAAGCCATTCCAAGTGTTATAATCAAGAAACATACGAAAGGGAGAAGTATAATCTCTAGCATACACAGCGTCATCATGAAAAGGTCCTAAAGGCCAAAGAGGATGAACTGGAGTAGAAGCGAAAATACTAAGTATGTCTTTTAACTCGGCAATTATTTTTGCCTTGCTCCACAACTCTTCGTTTTCTTCTGGAGTAAGTTCCAGCGAGAGATGCATAAACGACATCTTTCTGGAGAGTACCTGCGGCATCCTTGATCAGCTTCTGTATTACACGAGATCTCCAGTAAATATCCGGGGACATCCTCCGTAAGTCATCGTGTATGTCCATGTCAAAAAGGAAATTCCACGGTTGGACATCTATACCATGAAGAGTGGTGAGCTCTTCAACCGTTATTCCTTGTGCTTGTGCAGCAGCTTGTCCTCGTGTCCACAGTAGAGCTCCATGCTCTATCTCGATCCAGTTCTGCTGGAGCGGGTAGTAATTTGGCACCTTAGATTTATATAAATATAGATTGGCATAAGATGGAGGAAAAAGGTCGCGTCGAAAAATCTCCCATCCTTGGTCATGAATAGTAAAGTTGTTGGTATCGCCGTAAGTTGCCGAAGGGAAAGCCCAGCTGGTAGCCTCATAGGCTTGGCCTATGGTTTCTCCGCAGTAGTGTAAGCCACTAACGGGATAGGGTGCATCGGACTCAGCTCGTTGAATCCGAAACGGCATTACTATTCAAGGAGAGTGTGCTACCTGAGAAAGCTCCAGATGCATTTGCATCAGGGGGTAGTATGGTTTTATGTGGTGTACTTGAAGGCGACAGGGAGTGACTTTGATGTGAACCGGAAGAGTCGGTTGGAACATGAGTGGACGTAGGAGAGGAGTACTGCAATACTGTGCTAAGGAAGAGATCATACCTTCTGTTTGGACGTGGAGATAAAATGGTTCCTCGTCCTTCAAATAGAGGATTGCCTTGCAAAGGCAGTCGCGATCCCATGGGTAGGTCAAAACCCACTCACCTGTCCTCATTACTGTCCATTCCATATGTTCGTCCTCATGTCAATGTGGAATGCCAGCCTGAGTGCCAAACGCGAGCATTTCCACGATGTTGGCTCGGCATGGGATTGGGTGGACGATTTGGGACATAGGCGGTTCATTGAACCGGAACTCCACCAAATCTTGAAGTGGAAGGCAAGGTGGTTCCGGAAGAGGACACGGCAATTGGTTCTCTTTGTACAACAGGGACGAAGACTGGAGTGGGAGTCGGGATGAGGATGGGACTTGCAACGGGGATTGGGATGCGGACATCATTGCAATGAGTTTCATATAAGGGAGGATTGTTGTCTTGTTGATGTTCAATGGTAGAAGCTGCTACAGGTAGTCCATAGACAGTAGGAGAAGGTGGTGGAGTGGAGCGAACAACAGTAAAAAAGCTAAAAGGACGAGTTTGATGATTAGTTAAACTCTCATCGGCTCCTCAATGTAGTACGTCTCTCTCACCGTGATGGTGGACTTCTCCTCATTCAATACTGCCTTGGCAGATAGGACAAGGGATTTGACAAGGAACTCCTGGAGTAACTATCTGTTTGTCAATGATTCATTGGGGAACAGTCTCGCAAATTATGTGGTACCTTGGAGGATTAGGATCAGTCTCTCCTTGAGATTCTTCTCGAAGAGGAGATGGGGTTGTTGGAGATAACACAGGTTCTAGACCAGGTGCTGGGGTTGAAGAACTACTTACTGACAACAATGATGGCTGTCACACATCAGAAGATAGTATTACCGTCAGTAAGTGTGTTCTAGATGAATCCTCGTAACCAAAAATGATAACGACTTTCTTGACCTCACATCAGATTATGGGAAAACTGTTATTAAAGGTGAAAAGGAATAATTTGGCAGTTAGTTCAACCCAATAAGCAACCTGAAGCCCCTCATACATTCGCATGAGTAGCATGACAACTTTCATGATGTCTAGCAACCACTAACGTTCATCGTGCGAGACAGTGGGAGGCATAGTGATATCAAAGACGAACTCCGCTTTGTCTAGGCAGGGCTCATAACCTTTCAGAATGGAATCCAAACGGCGAAGGGACAAAGGAAATAAGTCCAAGTGGGAACTACTCACTTGGTTGATGAACATTTGACAGTAGTCAAGGTCTTGCTAGTAAAGGTTCTCTAGCAGTAGAACAAAAGGTGGGTAGAATTCGTTAGAGGGGAATACTGGTAAGAGTCTCCTCTTATATACTGTCTAGCTATTGTTTGTACGTATGTACAGTAGTCTAAATAGAGAGAACAATAGCAGACTATCAGCCAATGGCGTAAAGAGAACTTATCTATTGTATTACAAACAATAAAGCTTATTGTCCAATGGCAAAACATGAGCAGTGTGCATCAGTCAGCATGACAAAAGAATATGACAAACAGCTGATGGATCAATGTCATTTGTGATGACTAAAGATAAGAGATAAGATCACATGACATTTTCAATACCTCCGCTACTCTGGACCTCTCTCCTTCAGAACTCCAGTGCGTTCTCTACCAAGATGCTACCAGGAGTCTCTAGACTTTATCTCTGTTTCCCTTATACTCCTCTCCATTCTATTACTCATTTAGTTAGACTCATTCTTAGACGTCGTTCAGATATCGCCCATACTTGTGCTCCATGACAAGCACAGCTCCAGCATATTCTTCCTCCGACCTCTGTCTTACTCATTACTTACCAATCCCTTCTAATCCTTCGTTAGTCATTACATTCTGACTCCGTATATAAACCTCTGTACTCTGCCATGTAACATCAGTTCAAATATTGACTTAGATACCACTCCTCTACTCGCGTCCATCTCTGATCTCCAACCTTCTGTCCAAATTCGGGGACATGATGTTGACAAGGGCATACCATATATGGTGAAGCCATAGTCCCTTCCAACCAAAACTCCGGAGTTCCAGAGTTCCCTCAGGAGTTGACCCAGTCTTGACAGAGGCAGAGTTAGGATATACTCGTATAACACGGAGGCAGAGACAGGAAGAAAGTAAGCCAGAGCTGTGTCCGTAGTTGAACACAGCTGCAGATCTAAGAGGCGGGTCTAATACAAAAGAGTCAAGGTACAAGGAACGGAATGTAGAGAGATATAAGAAGATCAGAGGTAAAAGTCTAGAGACTCCTGGTGGCGTCTTGGTAGAGAATGCACCAGAGTTCTGAAGGAAAGAGGTCCAGAGTAGCAGAGGTAGCAGAGTTGGACTTAACTAAAAATCATGCATATGACAAATAGTCTATATATCTAAAAGTCTAAAAATTCCTAATTGTGTCTAAATTTAGATGAATTAGACATTTAGTACATTAGATCCTTATATCTATGGCTCATTAGGAAGTCTAGACCATTTAGCATCTTATACCTATTATTCATTTGGAAAACTAGATCATATAGTTAATTATTTCAATTATGTAACAGACTAAACATCTAATTTGATCTAAATGATCTAAAATTAGACAGTTTAGATCAATTTAGATGGTTTAGCTAAAACATAGGTTTCATGATAGGCCAGTGTAGGATGACAGCATGACAATGTGAGATGGGGATAGCGAGGGGGACAACAACAACAATGAGATGTCAAGGATGAGAGTGCAACTATGACCATAACCCCAATATGTCGAGGATAGGGTCACAACTTGGCACAACAGTCTTAATGGGACGATGTGACACTGAGATGGGGACAGCAAGACAGATGACAATCTTTGACAAGGGAATGATAGGAAACAATGACAATGACAATGATGTGTTGAGGACAGGGGGCACATCTACGATGTCAACCATGATACACTGACAAGAAGGGGATAATGAAGAGGACAGGGAGATGACAACAATATGTGTGCAACTGCACCCACATCATTAGACATGGTGACAATGAGGACAAGGGCAATAACAGGACAATGATGCTAATGCATATCCCCTGTGTAGTGTTTAAAGGTCCAGTTACAAGATTGCAAAAAGACCAATAACTGAACTGTGGTTACAGTCTTTTGATTTTCACACTTCTATCAGTCCAGTTATATGAAAATTTGACAATTAAAAAGACTGGTTATGAACCAGTCTTAACTGGTCTTAATCTACACAAACCTGCAATATGTGGAAATGCATAGAAATATTAAAATGGTTATATCTCAGCCATTTCTCAACCAAACCACATGATCTTGGTGTTGTTAGAAAGATATGAATTAGTGTTTCAAAGTCCAGTTGTAGACTGAAAAAAAGACTGGCAACTGAACTGGACCAATATCAGTTGCAGTCTTTTGGTTTTTCAGACTTGCATTGATCTAGTTGCCTACAATTATAAGAACTCAAAAGACTAGTTGTGAACTGATTGCAACCAGTCTATACCCTACATTATGTTATATTTTGCTCCTAAAATCACCACAATTCAGCACCAGTGTTGAAATGCAGTAATTTTGGGGTCAAATATGATTCAAATAATAAGTTTAAAAGTGCAAAATGACCACATTTCAACACTGGTGCTGAATTGTGGTGATTTTATAGGTTGAAAACCAGTCTTGCTGAAGACCAGTTGCTATCAGTTGCAGTTGTAGTTGCCTCACATTTGGGATTTCAAAAGACTGGACTGGACTGGACTTTTAAACACTACTATGAATGAGTAGATCAAAACTACACAAACCTGCAATATGCATTCAGTGATAGGAGAGATACTTGTGGATAATTTAAATGTACACAAACCTGCATATTGTAGGTTTTTGCACTTTTGGGTGATAGATAACTACTTATGCACCACCACTAAAAGACCAGTTATGACCAATGGTAAGACCATTCAGGACTGGTTACAATCAGTTTCAGTTCAGTTATATGATTTTCTCCATATTAAAAGACTGGACCAGACTGGACTTTTAAACACTAGCCCTGTGCCCACATGCACATACATCCCCCTCTAGCAGTCAACAAGCCCAATGGCTCATCAACGTACCCCATATACAGGATGATGAAGACATGTCAAGGACATGTGACAATGACAACCACCACCACACTATGTCAACAACACAATAACTACAATATTGTGGTTATCATCTTGTTGTTGTCATTATCAGAAAAGATGAATATACAGTAATGCCTACCCTTGCTCAGGGTACAGGTACAGGTAAGGGCACCTGCATCTGCACTCTGGTAACACCCACACCCAAGACCTATGCAGGTACACCACCAGTGCTTGGTATAATATCAGTAGAGGGATGGTGTAACACAGCATAGGAATGGCATTGTTGGAGGACAGAGGGGTTAGCTTGTGAAATGTGGGACATACCTGCAGGGATCAGGATGGTGTCTTCAGTGAGCACTTTAAAGCTCTCTACCACCTCCTTCTTGACTCCATAAAACTGATCTAGGCTGGTTTGCATATCTCTTAGTGGCTAGGAACCACTTCTATGATCTCTCAATCTCTCCTTTTTCTTATCTTCTACCTCTTCCATTACACCCTTGATTTTCTTGGCCAAATCCAACCCTTTCTACATTTTTATTGTCATCTCCTTGTCCAACTTGATCTGTTTCTTCTTGTCTATCTCTGTCTCTGCCTCCACCTCTGCCTCCACCTCTACCTCTATGTATCTCCTGGTCCACATCAATCACTATCTTCCTCTCTATTTCAATTGCCTTCTCTATTTCCTCTTCTGTGGCCTTCTTCTTCCCCTTGTCCACATGCATCTCTATAGTAGTCATTGCTACTGGTAATTGAAGTATGAAATTTCATGAGACTGATGGAGTGACTTGCCCAAACTTGTACCACTCATGCATCTGAATGATGGCTCTGGGAGATTTGATAGTATCCCATGATAGTCAGATACCAGCAGCCATCTTCTGCTGGATATTGCCAAATTCAATGGTGGCAATGATAGCAGTAGGAGGGACTAGTGTGTGTTCATTCACAACAGTCTCAAATTTATGCTGACATGTATATAAGCTACATTCAATGTTTGATAGGATATTGTGACTTACCAAAGTAGATAGGATCATCTGACAAATATTTATCCAGACTTGCATATCTGAAATGTTAGCCCAACCCACTGTGGCTTTAATAATGGCTGCCTTTTGAGCAATGAGAGAGGCAATCACAACTTGAGATGATTGGGACATTTTTGAGGGATAGATATTATGAGTAAAGCATTGTAATGGTTGTGGTCAAAGGGTTTGCAGTGCTATCACTTAAATAAACTCCAAAGTTCAACTTACATAACAATAGATGAACAATTTATTGTGGCCTAACAAAACATTGCCACTGACACATTCCATCTGCCTATTTTCTCCTTCATGCAATCATGCAATCATCTCTCTCTGGTGATCACTCTAAATGCCCACAATGCAAGATGACCTTTGCAGAGTAGGTCACTACCTTCCTACCTGATTCCCTTTCAGTGCTAGTGGCCAATTCTCCCCACAATTACATGGACATTGATGTCCAAGCCACACACAATATGTTAAACCTACTGTCAAGTATCCCATATAGTAGTCTGCTCTTCCCCATCATCTTTGAATTTAGCAAACCCATACCATCCCTCCTACTGATTCCAGTTGCTGGGCTTTTGAATGTTGGCTGCATTATAGCAATATTTGAATTCAATGGGGTCCTCTCTAGTGTTTGAAAGTCTAGTCCTAGTTCCTAATCAGTCCTAGTCCTGACTAGTGTTTAAAAGTCCAGTTAGGTTCAGTCTTTTGGCCTTTTTAGGCAAGACCAAGACCAAGACCAGTCTTTTAAAGCTTAAAATCACAAAAGACCAGACCAAGACCATTCAAGACTGGTCTTGGTTGGTCTTTACATTGGTCTTAACTGGTTATTACCAGTTATAAGTGCTTAGCTGATACCCCTGACTTCTGGCTTCAAAATAACCCAATGATCATGCAATTTGCCCTACAGATAAGAAGATATGGTCATTTTAAGATTAACAGTGGTTAATATGTATATTAAATAATATATTTGTGCAGTCTATCATTATGTACTAATGAGATAGGTAGAGATACATCACAAACATACCATATATACATGAATATGTTACTGGATGGATCAGAATGATATTATACATATATCATAGTATACATATATAATATCTTTAATTGGTAAATCACAAATCATATGACTGAAATAGGTAAGAGTGTTTAGATTTAATGATGTAGAAGGATGGGTACATATGGAATATGATATATATATATTGATCAACACATGTGATCAATAATTTCACTAGTCAATCAAGAATAAATGAAAAAAATGAGATTAAAGAAGAAAAAATTTAAAAAATACATAGCTAAAATACAGGAAAAAAATATGGAAGATAGGGGGAGTGGCTGTGCATCTGTTAAGACCAGTCTTAACCAGTCTTAACTGGTCTTTTATGATCTTTTAGAATCTTAAAAATTGTCAAGACTAAGATCAAGACCAATAAGATCAATTTTTTTGGTCTTTGATGGTCCTGTCTCAATTGGTTATGGTCCAGTCCAGTCCAGGTCTTTTGATGGTCTTATGACTAGACCTGAGAACACTAGTCCTGACTTTTCAAAACATTATCAGTTCTGGTTCTTATATTTTTGGAACAATTTCAGGACCAGTCCAGGACCATGCACAGCCACACTACCATATTGGGATATTATTTTTGAATTTTCTATAATTTTTCCAAGTATTTTCGAACTATATTTGAATTTTTTACAGTAATTATAAACATATTATGTGAAAACACTTATGGCTTTGTCATTTCTGGGCCAAATTATATGAAAAAAGGGTCAATGTATAGCCCATATATAGTACTATCATGTCCTTAATAAAATCCAAGTATAATCTATTGAAAATGTCATGTGATCTTATCTTTGATTCTTATCATTAGTCATCACATATGACATTGCTCAGTCAGCTTTACTCATTAACTATTTGTCATGCTGACTGATGTACACTGCTCATGTTTTGTCATTGGACGATAAGCTCTATTGTTTAGTAATACAATAGATAAGCTCCTTTTATGCCATTGGCTACTATCAGCTATTGTTCTCTCTATTTAGAACTATGGTACATACATACAAACAATAGCTAGACACTATATAAGAGGGGACTCTCTACAGCATCCCCTCTAACAAATTCCATCTACACTTCATTCTACTGCTTATATTCTAAGCAAGACCTGACTACTGTCAAATATTCATTATTAAGTGAGTAGTTTCCACTTAGGTTTATTTCCTTTGTCCCTTCACCATTTGGATCTTCCATTCCAAAAGGTTATGAGCCCCACCTAGACAAGCAGAGTTCATCTTTGATATCATCATGCCTTCCACCATCTCATATGATGAACATTGGTAGTTGCTAGACATTATGAAAATTGTTATGCTACTTGTGTGATTGTATGAGGGGCTTCAGATGGCTCATAGAGTTGAGCTAACTAGAGAGTTATTCCTCTTTACCTTTGATAATGGCTTTTCTGTTATCCAATGAGAAGTCAAGAAAGTTATTATCATTTTTGGTTTTGAGGACTTAACAAAGAAACATTTGCTGATGATTACCTTATCCTCTGATGTATGACAGTCATCATTGTCAGTAAGTAGTTCTACAACTCCACCACCTGGTCTAGAACCTGTGTTACCACCTACCCAACATCCCCTCCTCAAGAAAGATCTCAAGGAGAGACTAGTCTCCCAAGGTACTGCTATTTTGGCGAGATGAATCCACAACCTATAGTTGATAGATTCATTGTCCCTCTAGGAGTTCCCTTACAAATCCCTTGTGTCAACTGCCAAGACAGTATTGAACTAGAAGAAGTCCATCATCATGGTGAGAGAGATGTCTTATGATGTGAATATGAAGATAGCTTAGCTGATCATTGAACCAATCCATTTACCGCTCTCTTACATAACCATCAGCTTCTACCATTAAGGAACAATAAGACCTCCCTTCTATATATAATACTCATTGCAACAATGTCTAACTCTCCATTCCCATCTTAGATCCCATCTATGTCCAACTCAAACAAGGAGAATCAAGTTCCAGAGTGCCTTCCACTTCAAGATCTAGTGGAGTTCTGGTTCAATGAACCTCCTCGTCCCCAGATCGCCTATTCAATCTTATGCTGAGCCAATGTGGTCGAAATGATTGCATTTAGCACTGTCATATGCATGAACTTGAGTTAAGTCCAACTCTGCTACCTCTGCTACTCCGGACCTCTCTCCTTCAGAACTCTGGTGTGTTCTCTACCAAGATGTCGCCAGGAGTCTCCAGACTTTATCCCCATTCCTCTTATGCTTCTCTCCATTTTATTATTACTCATTTAGTTAGACAACATTCAGACATCACTCAGATGTCACCCATACCTGTGCTCCATGACAAGCACAGCTCCGGCATATTCTTCCTCCAACCTCTGTCTTACTCATTACTTACCAATCCCTTCTAATCCTTCGTTAGTCATTACATTCTGACTCCGTATATAAACCTATGTACTCCGCCATGTAACATCAGTTCGAATATCGACTTAGATACCACTCCTCTACTTGCGTCCATCTCTGACCTCCAACCCTCTGTTCAAATTTGGGGACACGACATTGACAAGGGTGCACCACATACGGTGAAGCCACAGTCCCTTCTGACCAAAACTCCGGAGTTCTGGAGTTCCTCTCAGGAGTTGACCCAGTCTTGACAAGCACTCAGGTTGGTATTCCTGATTGATTTGAGGATGAGCTTCTCAAATGGACAGCAATGAGAACAGGCAAGTGGATCCAAACATATCTCTAGGATCAAGACTGCCTGGCAAAGGCAATCCTCTATTTGACAGATGAGGAACCATTCTATCTCCATATCCAAGAAGGAGACACATTAGCTTCCTCCATAGTAACATTTCACACCACTCCTCTCCTTTGTCCACTGCTTTATCAACCAATGCTTCCAGTCAACATCAAAGTCACTCCTTGTTGCCTAGTTGCCATGAGAATGACACCATACTACCCACTGATGCAGATGCATCTCTTGCCTCTACTGGTAGCACAATCTTTGAGAATGGTAATGCTATTCTGGCTTCAGATTGTTGAAACTAGAGCATCTTATCCTGTTTGTAGCTTATGCTACTGCAGAGAAACCATAGCCTAATACTATGAGGCTGCTGGATGGGCTTTCTCATCTGTAACTTACAAGGAAACTTGTAACTTCACCATTCATGATCAAGGCTGGGAGATTTTTCACTGCGACCTCTTTCCTCCATCTTATGCAAATCTTCATTTGTATAAATCCAAGACACCCAGCTATTATCTACTTCAGCAGAACTGGATCAAGATTGAACATGGAGTATTACTGTGGACCCAAGGACAAGCCATTGCCAAAGCCCAAGACTTGACAGTTGAGGAACTTGCTGTACTTCATGGGATAGATGTGCAGATGTGGAATTTTCTTTTTGATATGGACATGCACAATGACTTACAGAGAATGTCCCCAGATATTTACAGTACTGGAGAAGTAGGGTTATACAGAAGCTGATCAAGGATGCTGCAGGTACTCCTCAAGAAGATGTCATTTATGCATCTCTCACCAGAACTTACTCCAGAAGAAAATGCAGAGCTATGGAACAAGGTGAAAATAATCGCTGAGTTATAAGACATACTTAGTATTTTTGCTTCTACTTCTGTTCATCCTCTTTGGCCTTTAGGATGTTTTCATGATGATGCTTTGTACAATAGAGATTATCCAGATTCTCTTCATACGTTTCTTGATTATAACACTTGGAATGGATATAAAGATCTAGATATCCTGTATCATTCATGCAGAGACAAAGTACTAGTACATATCCATACATATGCGAGAAAACAGGGAAAACCTGATTTACAAATCAATAATCTGTATTACTTTTACTCCCTTCATTATGATACAATAGAAGGAGATAGTCCAAGCACTTTTATCCTTCATTCAACTCCTAGGCTAAAGACAAAAGATGACAGGAGAAAATACTGTGATTTAAAACTCCTTGGATCTAATCGGAAAATGTGCAAGCGTCATTCCAGACAACTTCAAAATATCATGGGGACTAACACAGGTTTGATACCATTCAATCTTCCATCTCAAAGTTACTATGGTCTGTTTGCTGAAATCGGATTTGCAGACGCTATCTTATTTCTCTAAATGGCTACTCTCACTACTCCAACTGACTTCAAGACTGACAACACTATTCTTGGCTGCATACCCATTCTCATCAGACCAACAAATTATTCTATATGGAAAATTTGTGTCCAATCTGTTCTTGAGTCTCTTTTCCTTTGGGGAATAGTTGAAGGTGCTATCACTTATGCTGGTACCATGCAAAATGATCAAGACAAATGGGTAACTATTGATAAACAAATCACTGGCATTCTTGCCAACACTATCAATAATTCCTATGTTCATCACATGTCATATACTTATGCTGATGTGGCTGTAAAACCATCACTCAGTAAAGCCCTTTGGGACAAGCTTTTTAGCTTGTTTGGATCTCATGGCCTAGCCAGCCAGTTCCACTTGTTTCACCAAGTCCAAAGAGTGACCATTAGTTGTAAAACAGCTAGTGATGACATTAATCATCTTATTTCCCTCTTCAATCAAATGAATGCTGCTGGACTTAACCTTCTAGATTCCTTTCCCACAATATTCCTTTTGGAATGTCTTCCTTCAGACATGTACAGCTTTTGCTCTACTGTGGCACTTACCACTGAGGTTGCAAACTTCATGGTTGATACAATCACCATGAAGATTTTGACTAAGATGTCTATGTAGAGTTCACATCAATCTTTTGCATCCGACATTGCTAACGTGGAGACTATGGAAGAAGTATGTAACCTTTCTACTAATTGGACTAATATGATCTGAAAAGGACCATCTACTTACAATAAATGGTGTCCTCAGGGAGATTACAATCAAAATTGACCTTCTGGATCTGGTGGCTTTCACCCCAAATTCCAAAAGAGACCTCCCACTTTCCAAAAGAAAGAGCAGAATTGTGTAGGTTTTGCTATGCAAAAGGATAGGAAGGGTAAAGGCAAAGCACCTCAAAAAGGAGGTGCTAATATGATCAAAGGAGAACAAGGTTTCATTCATGAAATGATCACTGATGACAACATTGACATTTCACTTAATGCAGCTATATTGGCATATTATTATGACTCGACAGACCTGATTGCTTGTGATGAAAACATGTTAATCAAGGATTACAAGAAATCCATAGAAGGTACAAGTACTGATACTTGGGAAACAGGTATGCAGGATATTGGAATAGGATTTCCCTGTCCAAATTCTCCCTTTCCTCTTTGCTCCTCCATAAAAATCTGAGAATTTGCAAGAAGCTGCAGGACCTTCTCAGAGAAGAGATATTCTGATCATTGTTGATTGAGATCCAACACCAACTCCGACTAGGGTTGAGATACTGAAAGAGAAGAAAAATAAAAAAAAGAATAAAAAAGTTGTCATTTCACTTGGAGGTTTAGTTTCTGCAATGAATCATTTCTCTAATCACTCTACTGTTTTTCCTTCTCAACCTATTCCCTATACTCAAACTGAAGAATTTTCCTCTTCATACCAGCCTTTGCTTAGATTTGGTGCAGTTCTGGAACTTCTGGTTACTTATACTTTATGTGAAGGACTTGCACCATTATGGAATAGAGAACCATTATCTATACCAGTAGATGATGATAGGGAAACCTTCTTTGATGAAGAGAGCAATGAATTTCTTTGCTATTATATTGGTGGATCTCCACCACAGCCTGATAAGTATGAGTTTGCAAAAACTCATTGGATGATCGACAGTAGTTGTACTGATCATCTTACTCCATTCTTAGATGACTTTGTTTATCTCAGAACAGGCAAACAAATTGCTTCAGTTGCTAATGGTGCCACAGTTCAAATGTATGGTCCTGGAACCATATTACTACAACAGATCAATGGTCCTTTACTGATTGTTACTGTTTCACCAGAAGATGTTTGGTATGCTTCTAAAGCTACCAATTGTTTACTCTCCATTATAGCATTAACACTCCATGGCTTTCACTATGGGATTACAAAAACTGGGTCTAGTATTTGGAACAAGAGAGGACATGAGGTAATTTGGGTGTCTGCTTTATCTCCCACTAATAGTCTCCATTGGTTTCAGTCATCTATGATTACTCTAATGCTTGGGACTGTAGCCTCTCTTGCAGATAACAAATCTTATCATTTGTGGCATCAACATTTTGGTCACACTTCTTGAAATGCTTTGCGCCATGCATACACTACACTTTCCAGTGTTCCCACTCTTTCTATTCCTTCTGACCTCCCAACCTATAAGGGTTGTGCTATTGAGAAGATGCTGGATCATTCCTTTTTGGGTTCAAAGAAGTGGGCTACATGCCCACTTGCCCTAATATATACATACAGACCTCATTGGTCCTATGCCTACTGAGCTGTACTCTCATGCTTGTTATATTCTTACTTTCATAGATGATCACACTGGGTATGCTCTTGTGTCATTCTTGCAGGCCAAGTCTGACACTCTCTATCACTTTCATGACATGATTGCTTGGGCTGAGACCTTCACTGGTCACACCCTTACCTCTGTTTGTTCAGATCATGGGGGGGAATATATGAGTCATGAGTTTCAATCATTCCTCACTACTAGGGGAGTGACTCATCAGACTTCTGTTCCTCACATGCCACAACAGAATAGAAGGACAGAAAAATTCAATTGCACCATTTTGGAGAAAGCAGAAGCAATGTGCCATCATGTCTGCTTATCCAAAGCATTCTGGCAAGATGCTATGGAGACATCAGTACATATATATAACAGATAGCCCATGCATCATCATGATTGGAAAACCCCTATTGAAATATTCAAAGGAGATGGCAAGAAATCAGATGCTTCTTATTTCTGTGTTTTCAGATCCTATGCTTATGTCTTTATTCCTTCTGAACAACGGCCAGACAAATTGTCTCCCAAATCTGAGGAAATGACATTCATTGGATATAAACCCAACACAAAAGGATGGCATTTTTGGTCTAAAGCTAAGCATCAAGTTGTGATTTCTACTAATGCTACTTTTGATGAAAACTATTTTCCATATTGTTTCAAAAGCCAAGAAGATAGACCTACCCCTATTCTAATCCATAACAATGATTTATCAGATCAAGAATCTGAAATCCCAAGATCCAAATCACCTAACCAAGAGGTTGAGATTCGAATATCTTTACCAAGAGATGAACCACTTCCACCACAAGAAGAACCAGATGTATGGATACTTCCATCATCCCCATCTCTTCCATCTAGACCTCCTTCACTGTTGTTTTCTGATCATTCATCATATTCTCCTCCTCCCTTATCTTCTCCATCAAAACCAGGTGTGAAAAGAGATCATCCTGATACAGGTCATCAATCAACAAAAGATGACTTACTGTACATCAACATAAGAGACAGTTTGTTTCAGATGATTCTCCACTTACATCAATCAATGATGATGATAACCAATGGTTATTTCATGAACAAACCAAAAAGAATTGGTTTCCTCCTAGAAAAACCACTAGAGAACCATTAGTGGAATTTCGAGCATGACCTTATCATCATCATCCATTATGAGATGAGAGAACCACTTTTCAGGAAGCTGTAGAACAATACAGATCTAATCAGGTTCCTCAACCCAGATACATGTTTATGGTCAATGTCATATGCATGATTTTAGTTAAGTCCAACTCCGCTACCTCCGCTACTCTGGACCCCTCTCCTTTAGAACTCCAGTGTGTTCTCTATCAAGACGCTGCCAGGAGTCTCCAGACTTTATCTCCATTCCCCTTATGCTTCTCTCCATTTTATTATTACTCATTTAGTTAGACTCATTCTTAGACATCATTCAGACGTTGCCCATACCTGTGCTCCATGACAAGCACAGCTCCGGTGTATTCTTCCTCTGACCTCCATCTTACTCATTACTTACTAATCCCTTCTAATCCTTTGTTAGTCATTACATTCTGACTCTGTATATAAACCTCTGTACTCCACCATGTAACATCAGTTCGAATATCGACTTAGATACCACTCCTCTACTCTTGTCCATCTCCAATCTCCGACCTTCTGTCCAAATTTGGGGACACGACGTTGACAAGGGCGCACCACATACGGTGAAGCCACAGTCCCTTTCGACCAAAACTCTGGAGTTCCGGAGTTCCCTCAGGAGTTGAACCAGTCCTGACAGTCAATGACCACATGCTCAGATAGAATGAGATATAATCAGAGGATGAAATCCTATTCAGGAGGAGCAAGAACCTGATGAAATGGAAACTTTCACAAATCAGAGACAATCAACTCCAACAAATGAAAGAGATATGGACGACATGTATAGTAATACATGGTATCATTCATGTTACAATTCACCTCTGGTTATTTCTTTTCTTTGGACTAGTCTTTTCTTTTCACACAATTACTCATCACTATTGTCTCATCATCCAACTCGTCGGACCCTTCGTCACTTGTCTTGTAATCGTGCTTACTTCCCTTATCGTTCCATGCAATTCCATCGCGTTCTTCTTTGTCAATGTTGCTTGCCATGCCTACTTCTCAGCCTGCCCTGAACTCTGCTACAGTAGCTTAGATATACATATAAGGTCATCATCTTACTATACATTCCCTCTAAGCTAGGTCTTACCTCTGTACTGCACACTTGCCCAATACAGTTCCTTTCTTCCTCATTGTCCTTGTGAGTCCCCACCTGTACTCTGAATAGGAAGTCTACTGTCCTAGGAAGCCCCTATGGACCTCTTGTCCCCTTGTCGCTCTAGGAAGTCCCTACAAGCTCCCTTTGTTGGCTCTCGCCAGACAAACCTTTGACCCTATACCCTAGGGACCCTTGTTGTACATGAGAAGCCCTCATCGTACCCTCGTCTACATCACAGAGGTCACGTGTATGCCCTACCTGGGACTACACATAACAGTTCACATTTATCTCAAGCTGTTGACTCAGTTGATCATGTTGTACCAAAACAGTACCGAGATGTTGCAAAACTTTCTTGAGATGATCAAAAAGACTAGAACAAAGCTATGGAGGATGAAATAAAATCTTTATTAGAAAGAAAGGTATGGGATCTTGTTGATTAACCAGATGGTCAACAACCCATCAAAGGGAGATGGGTATTTGCCATTTATTCTGGAAATCATGTAAAAGCCAGTTGCAAAATGCTTTACACAGATATTTGGAATAGATTATGAAGAAACCTTTTCACCTATTGCATGGTTTTAAACTGTTCATCTAATGCTTGCACTAGCTGCTCTCCATGATTGGGAGATTGAAGCATTAGATATCAAAACGGCCATTTTATTTGGTGAGCTAGACAAAGAACTATATACAGTGACCTCAAAAACCCTTTCCATACTAATCTGGATAGCAGTGCGCGAAGCGCACTGCCAAACACCATGGGAATCTCGCTTAGCTTTGGTGGAATTATAAATAGTACATACCCTTGGCTACAATATTGCCCCTTAGATCATGTGATTTGGTTCACAGGGTATGGAGATATGGTCAATTCAAAACAGCAATGTCATGGAAAGGGTTTTTGAGCTTTTGAATA